>LPNX011226499.1:376518-406104 GCA_001517045.1 Pseudotsuga menziesii | reverse complement strand
GTCAAGGAGATGGAAGTAACATGCTAATCCTAGAAAATGGAGAAAAAATAATGGAGGATGGGTTGGAAACAAAAGCACCCAGTTTCCTAGTTGACTAGCTTTTGTCTTATCCATAGAAAAGCAGGATAAAGCAGAAAAAGCAGAAAAAAAGCAGAATCTGCTATAAGGTCCTGCATACTAATTCTAGATGAACCCAGAATGAGAAATAACTCATTCCTAGGATATAGATGGCATGCATTGACTTTAAGGTGCCACCTAATTAAGCTAGTGGGTGAATAATTAATCAAATAATGATTAATTATTTTATCCTAAGTTGTGAGTGGGTTTAATATATTCTAACAATACATTCCCAACCCTTAGGGACATGCCCCTGTAGAGCACTACTAATATATCAACCAATTAGTCACAACTCAGTAATACTATGAAAGAATCCAACTTAATTAGTAAAAAAAGGGCAGGTTCCCAAATAATTTATGTAAAGGTAAAGCATGATTAGTTACTTGGATGCATGATTTTATTAGAATAGTCTTAGAAAATCTAATGGGGAAACCATATCCAGTTGGTTGGTTAATAGTCGAATCTAAATTTCATATTGAATGATAAATAATGAATAATATATTAGATGATGAATATTACAATGATGTCTTGGCCTTAAATATGGTTTGGACACTTAATGATGAGGAGACACCTCCTTTCATAATAACTTAATTAAACTAATTATAAAATTATAAAATTATTTAATTATTGTCTTAGTTTATGTTCATTACATTGCCACTCCCTTTAAGGGAGCTTTCAACCTCAAATCTTGAGTATTTCCTAATGTCATCCTTCATTTCGAATCAGTATCAGTATTAGAATTGGACAAGGTTTCTAGTGCAGAGACTTGCACTTCCTTTCCATTGATAATTCTGCAATGTATTGTCTAATTGTTCCTACATTTATGGCCAGGGGTCCAGTCATCACCGCATCGACGACATATGTTTTTCTTATTTTTTCTATTATCCCTGTAACTGTTAGATGACTTCAACCTATTTTCCCTTTCATAGGCATATGATTAAGGTTTGTGACATTGATGGTCAGGTGACCAAGTATCTTCACGGTACCTACATTGTGTCTCTTTTTCTTGTCGATAATATTTATCACATCTTGTTCTTATTCCTTCTAATTTGCATTGCGTGGCTTTGGATTTATATCTTGCTACTTCTACATTAGGTATGTCATTTACTTTAACTCTTTTTGGAGGTACGGTTTAAGACCTCCTAAATAGGTTTCGAGTCTTTGCTTGTCAGACAACCCAAATACTCATGTCGATAAGGATTTTCACTGTTGTGTGAATTCCTCAATGCTTCCAACCTGTTGTAATATGGTAAGTTTACTAAAAAAATTCATCTTCTTTGATTCCTTGAAACCTACTAAAAAAATCATTTTTGAACAAGTTCCAGGCTTAGGAAAAATTGTCTCTTTTCCACCATAAGTACCATTTATAGGCGTACCCTTCCATATGTATTGATACATATTTCACCTTCTCCTCATTAGATTGAATATTGTAAATGTCAAAGTATTGTTTTGCCTTGTTTAGCCAAGAAACACATTGGTATTGACTTCCATTGTATTTCAACAACTCTATTTTTGCCTTAGGTGGGTACATTTTGTAAGGATGATATTGATTGCCTTTTTTATGATGGCTCGGAACTATTACAGCTAATTTTACCACACATGGTAGATCACACATTTATGGCCTTCCTGTCCCTCTGTAGACTCTTTAAACCCCATGGACTATTTTTGTACCTTTTATGTTTCTAAGATCATCCCTAAAAACATTCATTATTTGTTGTACATGACTTTTAATCCCTTTCTCGCGTATATACGCAAATATTACCCCTAAATCTGCATACATCAGGATGTGTGCAAAAGACCAAATAATTTTGGATTTTTCGTTGATGTGGATCTGAGTCAATTGTCTTTTGGCCTTCCATATTCCTTGAGATCACTTAGGTTTGACCTTCCATTACCCCATTGAAGCACCATATAGGGAACCATTTGGATACATTGAGGAGGAGGAATTGAAGAGAAAGAAAACTATAGTCTATTGTTGTCGTAGCTTGCTGGTACTTGAGTCTGCATCCCTTTGTCCCTTGGAGCATTTTTTGTTCTTCCCAAGCTTTCGTTTGCTTGTGAGCTTGCTATCTAGAGATGGAGGAATGAAGTGGTGGAGGCCCAGGTGGAGGACTCAGTTTCTCTGGTTCGCAGACGTGCCGATAGAGGTTGTCACTTATGTAATATCTGATTTATTTAATAGAAATATATTTTCCTATCCAATGATGTGCATTTAAATGAATATTGAATGCATGGAGGTGTTTAATTGCTTATGTATCATTGATTATATATGATAGAGTAGTCCTAACACTATATCATATAGCATGCTTGCCTTGTTTACTATTGTTGAGAGTAAATTGCTAAATCAAGCGGGATTGGAAAAAGATCGACGGTGAGATCTATATTGCGACGATTGCCCAGACAATGATTTTGGCAATTGAGCTGCAAAATTTAAGAAAATTAAATTTTAAATTTTTTAATAGTGTATACAAATTAAATTTGTGTTAGATCGATCATAAATTGCATTTTTTTTATAAGTTAGTACTATAACTGAAAGTGAGTTTATAATTTTAAATATTAATGTGTAATCGTCGCTCCTGTTATGAGAAATGAGAAATTGCGTAATTGATAAGTGAAGCAAGTTGAAGAGGGATTTGAGATATGCAAACGCTATTTAATTCCATTATGTAGGCTAATCATTGACTAAAAATCACCATGTTTCTAAATATTTTCATGCATAAATTTTGAGTAGCAAAACTGTAATTTTATACACTAAAATTTTTATACATATTAAGAAATTTTCTCCTAATATTAAGAATTAAGTTGGTTTGCAATTTACAGATATGGATGGGATGATATGGAGGATATCATTAATTTTTTATTTATTTGAAGTTAATATATTTTTTAGCATTCTATTCCACTTTTGAGGTAATTTTTCTTATAAAAGTCAGCTAATTCCAAATTTAAGGAATGTATCCACAACAAAGCCAACTTTGATTTATTATAATCCCAAATTTAAGGAATTCATCCACAACAAAGCCAAATTTAAGATGAGAGAAATGGAGTCTCAAATTCTTGCAATCGAATGCTAAAATTCCAGAAGAATCAAAAGTATCACCCTCCACTTCATTTATTGCATGAACCTATTCATCATTCTTTTCACCATCATTCATGTCTAAGAGAATATTTAATCGATCCTATTTATTTATAAACTTTAAGATGAGAGAAATGGAGGACTTTACCTTACCCAAAAATGCAATTGTTGAAGAGTGATCTACAAGAAGGTCTTGTCAGAGAAAAGAATCTAGCAACTTCATCGTCCCCACCCCTAAATCTGTGTCAAATAATATTTCTGACCAAATCAAATGTGAAGTAGGACATTTATCCCTTATATGGCCAACTTCATAACATGAAAAAAGCCTAAAATGGACCTTCCAATAGTTCAATTTCTAAGTAAAGGAGTAGCCATTCCAAATAAAATCAATCTCCACGAGAAGACCATATGAAGAATGAAACTCAACTAAAACCCTATATTTTCCCATCGCGTTTAGAGTTTATTCTTCCACAAGTATAAATCGGCTTATGGAAGTTAGCAGGAAACATAAAACCTCCAAGTGACCAACATTGTAAATGAAACCCTGGAAAACTTACTCATAGGTGTCTTTTGGTGATGTTTTGCTTCCAGGGATTAAAGTCAGTGTGCCATCTAAAAAATACCAAAGAACCCTTCCTAATGATCCATAATCTGTCAATAATAATAGAGTTCATTTATTTTTGTAAAAGTATCCATGTGGAATAGTTGTGATATCCGAGTCTTTTTCAAATTTTTGTGGTTATAGTCTTAGTTACAGACGTTGTAAATCCACTAGTGTTGTCTATTGGGAGACTTGTAGGATATCCTTAAACCCAAAACTATTCCTTTATTGCCTAATTCTGGTAAGTGTTCCATGGATCCTTCAATGGAATCTGTAGGGCTTACTTCCCTGGACTGCCAAGCTACAGATCAAATTACTGTTTCTTTAACTGAAAGAAAATCTTCCTTTCAGACTTCTGCAGCCTCATCATCCATAATAACCATCGATGATACAATACCTTCCCTTGACTAGAAACTGCCCGAGATATTACCTTCCGAGGTTTATAAAATGAAATGGTGGTAGTATAAATCCTGCACACAAATTAAAATCAGTTCTTTGGACATCACCTTCACTGACCAGGAAGAGCCCATTCACATTAATTTAATTGACAAAGACCAAATTGAATGGGAAAAAACAAAAGGTTACAAATATGCGCATCTAGGCGTTGTCAAATTAGGACTTGGTTCGTTAGTACAACCCTATATGAATGTTTCTTCCTTGTGTTGTACCCGCCACTTAGATTTTGTTGATGCTTTAATTGGAGGTTTTGAAGGCCCCTTGCAAAATGGCCCATTTTTTGGTACTATCTTTCTTAAGTATTCTGTCAACCTTGATGACCCCTACATCTATGATTTACTCAAGGCCCATATTCATCCCTTAGGATTTAAAATGGACACCGGCTCTAAAATTATCCAGCTTAAATCGTTGGTTGTAATCTGCTTTGGAAATGATTCCCTTCCACCTCTTACCCCTAAAGTCCGTGAAAGCTCACGCCTACTAAGTATGGTAGAAACTGATAAGTCAAAAAATTCTACACCTATCACCTTTGACTGGAATGGCATCAATTACCCAAAGAAATGGGAGGTAAGATACAGAGAGTTGAGAGACTTTGAAAAAACTAAAAACCAACAACTTCTATTCCCAAACCCCTTGTCTTTGACATATGTTCAAACTCTTTTAAATTTCCTGAAGGGTTTCCTTCTCCCCAATTTGCTCCACCTCTTGTAAGATCTTCCTCTGTGAATAATACTTCTGAAAGATCAGCCTTGTTTGAACCTTATTCTTCTTCCCACCTTTATTTTTAGGTGTTCATAACAATGATCACAAAGGTCAGCATGCAGACTGCCCTGCCTGCAGAAAAGCACTTGAGAGACTAAAAATCAGAAACAAAGGAGTAAGCTTGTACATGATGTCTCTCCCTAGAAGTAGCCCTGGTTTTACCTCCACAAACCCACAGGGTGATACCTCGTTCCATCCAGGAAGAAATCTTCCTAATACTCCATTTCGACAGTTTGCTCATGATGGTATTTCTAAAAGAGAGTTCATGCCACATAGATCATCAAATCCACACAAAAGTGTCTTTGATGAAATAAAGTTGCAATTATGAGCAACAACTGACTGGCCAAAACATCAATGACATAGCCTTTGATATTTTAATTCTCAGACAAAAATCTCAGATAGAAAAAGACCACATTTCCTTGCTCGAAGCTAAAATTGATCATTTCCTTGCAGGAAAAGAAGAAGTAAAAACTGTTATTATCTTAGCAAGCAAAAAATTAGAAAAAAGGCTAGATGTCCTAGGAAAAATGATGGCCAGAACACAAAATGTAAATAATAAAAAGGGCCCTATAAGCCAAACTGCTTTAGAGCTTGCAGCTAAAGGCCATAAAGTCAAACATGAAAGAAGATACTCTTTTGGAATTATGAGTATCCAAGAAGATTACCAAAGACCCGAATTCCTTTTTGGTCAAGAAATAGAAGAGCTTCAAGAGTTAATAAATATGGTCTCCTAGTTCAAACAAATGCCAAATTCCCTCTGAGATAAATAGTTATTGGCATTCAGAATCCCAAAAAGAGAAAATATTGGATCCTCAAATCCATACGACCAAGGTCATACTAATCCTCAGATAATAGGTACTCCCCCTCCTTTTGATACTGAAATGTCAGATATCCCTAACACTTCTCCTTCATCAGTACCTCGTTCCCTTAGTTTTGGGATAAATGGGATGAATAATTTAATCTCTCAAATTCTTGATCAACCAGTGTTGAACATACAATGTCAATCCCGCACCCAGATTATATATGCCATACAGCTTCTATCAAATTGGTTCTTGTACAAAAGAACATAGGACAATACAATAATTAGCCAACAACTAGCACTCCAGCTGGTTGTCATATTTTCAAGGCTAGCCTCAGAATGGTTGCGCTGGATTCCCCAAGAATCTAGAGAAGAAATGTTGAATGCAGAAGATGCGGGCCAACAAATTCTTACTGCCCTTGGTAAAAAATTCTATGGTCCCAATGAAAATGAATATTATGAACATCTTGCATCTTTATTTATGTCTTCCAGAATCTGTGACCTAAATAAGAGTGAAGAATATTTTTTCTATATGCAAAAATTGTTGATTTCTTTTGGCAATGCTGATAAGCCCACATATCGAAAACATTACTTGAGAAGCTTTCCTGGCCATGTTCCTGATGCTGTTGAACAACACCTTAAAGATAAAAACATCCCTCTGTTAGGTCTTTCCCTTGCCCAATTGCATGGATTCATCATGGAAACTTGGCAAGAACATTGTCTGGAGAAAAGAGTGGCTAAATATTTCAAGCGACACTCTTCAATGTTTTCCCCGGGTTTTTGTAAAGATGTTGCAGAAATGCCAGATTGGGGGTGTGGTGCCAACAAACGAGGACACTTTGGGCATGAATCATGTAGTTGTAAGAAGAAACAACAGCCCAAATATACTAGTGTACTTAGATTTCATCTAGACAAAGGATATAAGAATAAAAAAGGCAAAAGATTTCAAAAGAAAGACTACTTTAAGAAAAGATCTGAACCTGTAGATAAAGAAAGATGTTTCATCTGTGGTAAAAAGGGTCACTAGGATAACAAATGCCCAAATAAAAATAAAAAGCCTAGACTTGCTGCCATGTTTTCAGAAAACTTGGATCTAGCCTGGTGGGATCTAGCTTGGTGTGCAGCAGGAGACTACCCTGAAGGTGAAATAATCTTCTTACCAGAAGAAGGAGATTCCTCTAATTTCGACCCTGACTTAGATAAATTTTCTTCAAACTCTTGTGACTCTTCTTCTTCTGATTATGATGAAGAAGCAAATTTCGGAGGTTGCTCTGGTCCTCCTGATTTCAGTTTTTATATGTTTTCTTTCAGCCCACCTAAGGTCTCCTCAGAATTTAGGATTTCTGAAATAGACAAAGAAATTTCTGAGTCCCTAGTCTATCAATATATGAAAAGGCAAGATCTGAAAGTTGAAAGAAGAAAGCTTTTAATAAGAAGAAAAGAAAAAGAAAAAGTCTCAGAAGAAAAAGAGAAATCTCTCTCTCCATAAATTTGCAACAATCCAACATTCTACTAGCCTGCTGATTTATACAAAGGCTATCTTGATCATCATGAGGATAGAAAAAAGTTTAGAAAATATAAAGAAAATATAATAATACTATAGATCAAAGATAAGCAGTATTCCCTAAAGAAGCTGGTAAAATAAATAGAGGAATTGAAAAGAATGCTTGAAATAACAACAAGAGAAAGAGACCAGTCCTCTGATGAAGAAATGTGCAGATCTTATGCTGAAGCATTACAATCACCAAAAGCTGTTGAAATTCCAAAACATTCTCAGCACAATAGTGATTCAGGAACAGAAGACTGTCGGAATGATGAACCATCACTAGGATCTCTAGGACTATTCACTGGTCCTAAATATTTCATTAAAATAAAGTTTTGTCCATCTAAATTCAAATCTTATGAGCTTGATTGTTTTATAGATTCAGGTTTCCAAATGAATTTGGCAAAAGGAAATGCTATACCATCTTTTTACTAGGAAAAAACAAACGAACATGGTGTAGCCATTGAAGGAACTCCTATACAGCTCAAAGGATGAGTTCCATATTTTCCAATAAGCATCAATGGAATAAAAGAAGTTCTGCATCTCAACAGACTAGGTGACCTGAAAGAAGATTGCATCATAGGATCACCCTTCTTGCATAAAGTCAGCCCCATTACAGTTGATGAGCCCAATATGATTTTTTCTTGTACAATAAATGGCATAAGAGTTTCCACCCCTCTATACTATTATGCTTCTTACAAATGTAAGAATTTTGTTCCCCAATCCAACCCCACTCTCAGTCTTGTAGAACTATTCAAAATGGAAAGATGCATCACCTATGTAGAAATGCACAAAGAATCTGCTCTCTCCGAAATTTTGTCTAAACTAGAGAAGGATTGCACCTCAAAGTCACCTAATGCATTTTGGACCAGGGAAAAATACTTTGTTTCCTTACCTTTTAACCCCTAGAAAAACCAAAAGCTCAAAAATCCTCTTTTGCCCTTATGTCTCCCTCAGAAAGAGAATTTTGTGGAAATGAAATCAAAGAACTCTCGGACAAAGGCCTTATAGAACCTTCTAAGAGCCCTTGGGCATGTCGAGCATTTGTTGTCAATAAACACTCTAAGATAAAAAGAGGAAAACCTAGACTGGTTGTGAATTTTAAACCCTTGAACAAGATCCTTGAACCAGTCCATTACCCTCTACCTAATAAATCTAGTTTGTTGTAAAGAATAGCAGGATGCACCATTTTTATCAAGTTTAACCTGAAGTCTGGTTTTTACCAGATTGGAATTGAAGCAAAAGACAGGTACAAAAACTGCCTTTGTCATTCCTCATGGGCAGTATTAGTGGAAGGTCCTTCCATTTGGCATTAACAATGCATCATCATAGTTCTAGAAAAGAATGGAAGATATCTTCAAAGAAAATAAATGGGCATTAGTATACATAGATGATATTCTTATTTGTTCCCGCAATCTGCAGGAACATTTGAAACATCTTCAAGAATTTTATTCTTTGGTTTTCAAACATGGATTGGTTTTGTCAAAATCCAAAATGGAAATTGGCAAAAAAGACATTGAATTTTTAGGATATAAAATAAGTAAAGGACAGGTGATCCTCCAAGACCATGTCTTGAAGGTTTTTGCTAACTTTCTTGATCAATATTAGAAAAGGTTTAATTGCAGATATTCTTAGGAAGCCTAAATTATATTAGGCCATTCTACAAAGGAAAGGCAAATGACATTCATCTGCTGCAACAATGACTAAAGAAAAATACCCCAAGATGGAATAAAGATATGACGGATGCAGTAAAGCAAATCAAAGAAAAGGTAAAACAGCTTCCTCCACTCTCACAACCACAAGGCTCGGGTCAAATGGTGATTGAAACATACATCTCCAATAAAGCTTGGGGAGGTATTCTCATACAAAAACATGGTGATCAAGAAGAAATATGCGGCTATGCTTCAGGAGCATTCAAAATGTAGAAATCAATTATTCGTCAAGTCACAAGGAAATCCTCGTAGTAAAAAAGGCTGTAAACCATTTGAAGCTTTATCTAAAACCTGTCAAGTTCATTATTAGAACAGATATGAAAATAATGCCTGGTATATTCAAGAATGAAAATCTTATGGCAGAAAATAGTTCTAGGATTCTAAAATGGTTTCTTTGGTTGCAAAACTTTGATTTTGAAATTGTATATAAACCAGTATATTTGAATTGTGTTGCTGATATGCTAACCAGAGAAGAATTACAGGAGAAAGCTAGCCTCAACATGTTTGTCTATGGAGCATTCAGCTCGTCAAACAAAAAATCTAAACTTCAGATCTTCAATGATCCCTTGACAGAGGAAGAAAGAGAAGATTTTTTGAATTGCGCCAGCAAAAAGGAAGTAGATAAGTATCTGGCCCTCTCCTTGATCCAATGAGTAAATGCCTCTCCCTTCAAAATAGAAATATTTGAGAGATTGGAAAAACAAGCCTATAAAGGATTAGAAAATTCAATGCACTAGCTTCAACAGTAATCACGTTTGGGTTGATACAACTTATACAGATGGATGAGAATTGTATTATGTGGATATCGGTCCAGTATTTTTAACATGGAATATTTATAACCTCATATTGTAGTTCTGCAGAGAACAAGGAGAAATAATAATTTGTGGAGACCCTTCTACACTGGTGCAACAACAATGGTCCGGATGGACAGAAGTTTTCCTTGATAAATTCTGTCCAAGAAAAGATTGGGTTCAACGATGTACAAATTTCATTCAGCACCTTCAATCAGATATGATTGTAGCACAACACAATCATATGTGGTTTAAATTTAAACCGCGACATCTTGGAGAATCTTACTCTCCTCTTGAACCCCCTATTTTCACTCAGCAGAAATTTAGAAGCATGGAAAAAAATGGTCGCCTCTTTGATCATGAAATTCATACAAGAAGAATTCCTTTAAACCTTAAAGTTGAATCCATTTTTCAAGGAGAATTCTGTTGTATTCCTAATGAAGTCATGCTCAAATTGCTTATTTTTGGATACCGAATTTGGTTTAGATAATGATTCTAACTCTGATAGATTCGTTGGTTGTACATGTGCGGAAAACCCATGTATTTGTAATCATGACAATGAATAATGGAAAGCGTCATGGGCCGCTAATAGTAGCTCCACTTTGTAAAAAGTCCAGTCTAGTTGTCAGTCCGTAGATTCTTTCACATGGCTTGGGTGACTTACCCAACAAAAGGTGCAATTTGATCCACTGACATGAGATTCGAATCAAGTCTTTTTACCAATAGGTGTAAGTTTCGGGTCACCAGTTTACCAGCTAAAATATGTATAAATAAGGTGCTCCTCCCCTCATTTGCATACCAATTGTTTTTTGAGTCTAGTAAGCTTTCTGCATTTTCTCTCTGTGTCGAGCACTGTGTATGCTCTCCCTCTGCGCCTTGAGCAATCAACTAGGATCAAAAGCAGTGATATCACTTGTAATGATTCTATAAAACCAGTAGCATATTCTCTCCCTTTGCACTTAGTGTGATCAGCTGGGATCAAAAACTCTTGTTAGTGTAAGTTTTCTCTTATGATGATATTCACCCTCCAAAGACGAACAAGTTTTTGAGTCTGTATTAAGAAGATGCTTTCATCAGTTACGTTCACGTTCGATCTTGACATCTCTATTGGGATCAAAAGCAGTGATCTCACTTGTAATGAGTCTATAAAACCAGTAGCGTATGCTCTCCCTCTACACTTAGTGTAATCAGCTGGATCAGAAACTCTGGTTAGTGTAATTTTGCACTTGTGATGATCTTCGCCCTCCGAAGATGAACAAGTTTTTGAGTCTGTATTAAGAAGCTACTTTCATCAGTTGCGTTTGCATTCGATCTTGCCATATCTCTTGGTATTAGAGCCAGCAGGACGTTTGTATTATCTAATTCTACTTGTAAGTTTTAGAAGTACTTAATATCAATTTCCAGTATGATATTCGAGAAATATTTTTGTTTTTAAAGCAATCTGGGAACAGAGTTCATTTATTTCTGTAAAAGTATCCATGTGGAATAGTTTTGATATCTAAGTCTGTTTCAAATATTTGTGGTTATAGTCTTAGTTATAGATGCTATAAATCCAATAGTGTTGTCTCTTAGGAGACCTATAGGATATCCTTAAGCCCTAAACTATTCCTTTACTGCCTGATTTCGGTAAGTGTTCCATGGATCCTTCAATGGACTCTATTGGGCTTACTTCCCTGGACTGCCAATCTACATATCAAACTACTGTTTCTTTAACTGAAAGAAAATCTTCCTTTTAGACTTCTACGGCCTCATCATCCATAATAACCATCGATGATACAATACCTTCCCCTAACTAGAAACTACCCGAGATATTACCTTTTGAGGTTTATAAAATGAAATGGTGGCAATATAAATCCTGCACACAAATTAAAATCAGTTCTTTGGACATCACCTTCACTGACCAGGAAGAGCCCATTCACATTAATTTAATTGACAAAGACCAAATTGACTGGGAAAAAACAAAAGGTTACAAATATGTGCATCTAGGCGCCGTCAAATTAGGACTTGGTCCATTAGTACGACCCTATATGAATGTTTCTTCCTTGTGTTGTGTTTTGGATACCTACCACTTAGATTTTGCTGATGCTTTAATTGGAGGTTTTGAAGGCCCCTTGCACAATGGCCCATTTTTTGGTACTATCTTTCCTAAGTATTATGTCATCCTTGATGACCCCTACATCTATGATTTACTCAAGGCCTATATTCATCCCTTAGGATTTAAAATGGACACTAGCTCTAAAATCATCCAGCTTAAATCGTTGGTTGTAATCTGATTGGAAATGATTCCCTTCCACATCTTACCCCTAAAGTCCATGAAAGCTCACACCTACTAAGTATGGTAGAAACTGATAAGTCAAAAAATTATACACCTATCACCTTTGACTGGACTAGCATCAGTTACCCAAAGCAATGGGAGGTAAGGTACATAGAGTTGAGAGACTTTGAAAAAACTAAAAAACAACAACTCTCTATTCCCAAACCCCTTGTCCTTGACAGATGTTAAAACTCTTTTAAATTTCTTGAAGGGTTTCCTTCTCCCCAATTTGCTCCACCTCTTGTAAGATATTTCTCTGTGAATAATACTTTTGAAAGATCATCCTTGTTTGAACCTTGTTCTTCTTCCTGCCTTTCTTTTTCAGGTGTTCATAACAATGAGCACAAAGGTCAGCATGCAGACTGCCCTGCCTGCAGAAAAGCACTTGAGAGACTAAAAATCAGAAACAAAGGAGTAAGCTTGTACATGATGTCTCTCCCTAGAAGTAGCCCTAGTTTTACCTCAACAAACCCACAGGGTGATACCTCATTCCATCGAGGAAGAAATCTTCCTGATACTCCATTTCGACAGTTTACTCATGATGGACTTTCTAAAAGCAAGTTCATGCCACATAGATCATCAAATCCACACCAAAGTGTCTCTGATGAAATAAAGTTGCTTAATTACAACAATTATCAGCAACAACTGACTGGCCAAAACATCGATGACATAGCCTTTGGTATTTTAATTCTCAGACAAAAAGCTCAGACAGAAAAAGAGCACATTTCCTTACTCAAAGCTAAAATTGATCACTTGCTTGCAGGACAAGAAGAAGTAAAAACTGCTATTATCTTAGCAAGCGAAAAATTAGAAAAAACGCTAGATGTCCTAGGAAAAATGATGGCCAGAACACAAAATGTAAATAATAAAAAGATCCCTGTAAGCCAAAATTCCTAATGGCTTACAGGGCTCTTTTTATTATTTACATTTTGTGTTCTGGCCATCATTTTTCCTAGGACATGTAGCCTTTTTTCTAATTTTTCACTTGCTAAGATAATAACAGTTTTTACTTCTTCTTGTCCTGCAAGCAAGTGATCAATTTTAGCTTCAAGCAAGGAAATGTGCTCTTTTTCTGTCTAAGCTTTTTGTCTGAGAATTAAAATATCAGAGGCTATGTCATCGATGTTTTGGCCAGTTAATTGTTGCTGATAATTGCTGTAATTAAGCAACTTTATTACATCAGAGACACTTTCGTGTGGATTTGATGATCTATGTGGCACGAACTCTCTTTTAGAAAGACCATCATGAGCAAACTATCGAAATGGAGTATCAGGAAGATTTCTTCCTGGATGGAACGAGATATCATCATGTGGGTTTGTGGAGGTAAAACTAGGGCTACTTCTAGGGAGAGACATCATGTACAAGCTTACTCCTTTGTTTCTGATTTTTAGTCTCTCAAGTGCTTTTCTGCACGCAGGGCAGTCTACATGCTGACCTTTGTGCTCATTGTTATGAACACCTTGAAAAACAAAGGCGAGAAGAAGAACAAGGTTCACACAAGGATGATCTTTCAGAAGTATTATCCACAAAGGAAGATCTTACAAGAGGTGGAGCAAATTGGGGAGAAGGAAACCCTTCAGGAAATTTAAAAGAGTTTGAACATCTGTCAAAGACAAGGGGTTTGGGAATAGAGAGTTGTTGGTTTTTATTTTGTTCAAAGTCTCTCAACTCTATGTATCTTACCTCCCATTGCTTTGGGTAACTGATGCCAGTCTAGTCAAAGGTGATAGGTGTAGAATTTTTTGACTTATCAGTTTCTACCATACTTAGTAGGCGTGAGCTTTCATGGACTTTAGGGGTAAGAGGTGGAAGGGAATCATTTCCAAAGTGGATTACAACCAACGATTTAAGCTAGATGATTTTAGAGCCAGTGTCCATTTTAAATCTAAAGGGATGAATATAGGGCTTGAGTAAATCATATATGTAGGGGTCATCAAGGCTGAAAAAATACTTAGGAAAGATAGTACCAAAAATGGGCCATTGTGCAAGGGTCCTTCAAAACCTCCAATTAAAGCATCAGCAAAATCTAAGTGGTGGGTACAACACAAGGAAGAAACATTCATATAGGGTCGTACTAACAGACCAAGTCCTAATTTGACAGCGCCTAGATGCGCATATTTGTAACCTTTTGTTTTTTCCTAGTCAATTTGGTCTTTTTCAATCAAATTAATGTGAATGGGATCTTCCTGGTTAGTGAAGGTGATGTCCAAAGAATTGATTTTAATTTGTGTGCAGGATTTATATTGCCACCATTTCATTTTATAAACCTCAAAAGGTAATATCTGCGGCAGTTTTCGATCAGGGGAAGGTATTGTATCATTGATGGTTATTATGGATGATGAGGTTGCAGAAGTCTGAAAGGAATATTTTCTTTTAGTTAAAGAAATAGTAGTTTGATCTGTAGATTGGCAGTCCATGGAAGTAAGCCCTACAGAGTCCATTGAAGGATCCATGGAACACTTACCGGAATCAGGCAGTAAAGGAATAGTTTGGGGCTTAAGGATATCCTTCAGGTCTCCCAAGAGACAACATTAGTGGATTTACAGCGTCTGTAACTAAGACTATAACCACAAAAATTTGAAACAGACTCAGATATCACAACTATTTGACATGGATACTTTTACAGAAATAAATGAACTATGTTCCCAAATTGCTTTAGGCACAGAAATATTTCTCGAATATCATACTGGAAATTGATATTAAGTACTTTTGAAACTTACAAGTAGAAGTAGATGATGCAAACGTCGCACTGGCTGTGATACCAAGAGAGATGCCCTTTCTCCAATTAAGAAATGGAATCTCAATCATCCATTCCTCAAAATATTTACCCTTGGAGTGTGATGTATCAAGCACTTCCAACAAACTATCATCCAAGCCATGATTTCTATCCTGGACATCCTTATATTTTCAAAACATCTGAAGATCGTTATTTTGGAAATACCTAACACCATGTCAAATGTTTCATCTTCACCTAAAACGCAGAGAAACTTCCCCTTTCTACCTTTTTCTTGTTTTAATTTCATATGCCTTTGTCCAAGTCCACCTAAAAGCATTCCATGGAAACCTTCATACTCTAACATAATATATATGGAATAAAACTCTGGTAGATTTGAACGTAAGAACCCTAGCTCCTTCGTGTGTTATAACTCTCTAATGGTGATCACAAAAAATGGCCATTTATGCTAACTCTTGAAATCCCTCTCCCCATCTGATCTAAAAAATCCCCTAGATCAACAATCAACCCCAATTTTGTTTTAACATTTTGGGAGGAATGATTCCCAACTATATTGCTAGAGAAGAAACCTTGATTACACAACTTCGATCACTTCAACATTTTTTTAAGATGATATGAAATGGATCAACATATACAATTTGTCATATATTGTGGTGGTTTATGGCCCAAAAGATTGGACGAATTGCCTTGTAGGGCCCAATTTTTTAGGGGAAGGTCTCACTTTGCAATTTTGGGTTTTAGAACTTTCTTGGGCTTGTGTGAAGGATTAAACGATGTGTTTTGGTTCCAAAATTTCATTTCTTATGGTTTACCACTTCAAGTGATTCTACACTCCATGACCTTTCCAATGATGCAATAATTGCCTCAAACAAAGTATGCATCACAAAGTTATGACCCTTGCAAGTTGACCTATAAAAGATGTCTGCAATGGAGATTAAAATTCCCTTAGTTGAATCTAAAATTCCCACAAGGGAGTCTAAAATTCCTGCAATCGAGTCTAAGATGTTCACAATGGAGACTATAATTCTTAGAGTGGAGACAAAAAATTCCTGCAATGGAATCAAATTCCCACATTAGAGTCTAAAATTCCCACAATGCAGTCTCAAATGCTTGCAATGGAGACTAAGATGCTCATAATGGAGAATAAAGTGCCCACATTGGAGTCTAAAATTCCCACAACAAAGTCCAAAATCCCTATAATAGATATTAAAATACTTGCAATGGAGTCTAAAATTCCTGTAGTGGAGTCTAAAATTCCCGCAATGGAGTGTAAAATTATTGCAATTGAGTTTAAAATGTTTGGAGTGGACAATAAGATGGTTGCGATATCATATTCATCACCAAATTATTTGACTATACTATGAATGATGATATAATTGTTGAGTATAGAGTCAGATATTTATTGGAGGGTGCATAGGGATTCAATCCCTCAACATTTATTGAATACTAGCTATCTTGATGTCAATGGCCACAATAATCACATAGTTTTCTGGATTCCAGCTATCTAACACATGAAAATAATGCTATACAACTCATATTAGAATAGCGAGAGATATCAAAACATCTTGTCTTTCAACCTACTTATCAATAAAAAAAACAACCATCAATGCATAGGTGGATTGTGTAACCATTCTCTAGTAACACAACATAAATAGGAATAATTGAAGCATACATAGGTGATGCAATTGGATGTAGTTATGATAGAAAACAAAAATGGACATACAAGTGAAATGAAAAAGGTTCATGTGAGGTAATGCACATCGGCGAAAATTCTACTAGTGTTAGTTTTTCAACATTAAGCTAGCATTATGTTAGGATCTTTACTGAGAGAATAACAAGTACAACAATCAAACACAAGAGACAATGAACATAGTGTTTTTGATTGGGGAAACCATAAATGGAGAAAACCCTGCAACTTCCTTAGAGATAGAATTAGCACAAGATGTAAAACCCCAAAATAGTAAGATGCACTCTTGATAGCAGTAATCTTATTCTTGTCTAGCCCCAGTGTCTTCTCCTTCCTCAACTATGCGCTACACTTGAGTGTGTGAGTGATGTGTGCTAAATAGAGACCCCAGCTCTCTATTTATACTAATCTCTACATGACTAAAACCCTACTAGGGCCTACCTCTACTTGGAGAGTCTAATAACGCTAGTGCCCCGGAACTACAGGGACTTTAACCCTTACACAATCGGAGGGTTACCCACTATGACTTGACATGACTTTTTTACATTATTGATTCTCCCGATCAAAACATCGGGGCATGACAACATGACTCAATTACATAATAGATACATCCCGGAATAAACATCGGGTTACAATACATAAGATACATAGATGAATACATTCTGAAGTTACAAATACATCAACACTCCCTCTTAACTAGGAAGGTACTCTTTTGACACATTTTTCAGCACTAGTATTCTTCTCTGTATCAACTAGATCATCTCATCATCTGCATCTCGAGTCTTTTGAGTCTTCAAGTCATCTTCGTCTTCAAGTCATCTTCATTCTTTGAATCTGGAACATCTCTCAATATGGATCATCATGGGACATCATCACTAGATCTAGATCATCTCTCAATCTGGATCAACATAACTGGATCTGGATCATCACTGGATCTGGATCAACATCACTGGATCTGGATCATCACTCGATCTAGATCATCATCACTAGACTGGATCATCACTCGATCTAGATCAACATCACTGGATCTGGATCATCACTCGATCTAGATCATCATCACTGGACTGGATCTGGATCATCACTCAATCTGGATCTGGATCTAGATCATCACTCAATCTGGATCTCTTGGAGTCATCATAACTAGATCTGGATCTCATCTAGTCATCATCATGTACTATCTTGTCATAGGAAGTTCTATAGAGCCAACCTTCTTTCATGCTGGTTGTAGTCCTAGCCATCAGGTAGGTCTTTTCCCAGCAGTTACATCTGACCTACTCATCAGAAAGGCATGCCCAACACTTACATCTGACCTACTCATTAGAAAGGCATTCCCAACACTCACATCTGATCATGTAGTAAACTACAATCACATCAGAAAGGCCCCACACTCACATCTGTCATGGAAAGGAACTAAATCCTCTCACCATGATAGAATGGCTTGCCCTTACATCTGACATGGAAGGAACTGAATCCTCTCACCATGAAAGAATGGCCCGCACTTACATCGGCCATGGAAGGAACTTAATCCTCTCACCATGACGGAATGGCCCGTGCTTACATCGGCCATGGAAGGAACTTAATCCTCTCACCATGACGGAATGGCTTGCACTTACATCGACCATGGAAGGAAATTAATCCTCTCACCATGATAGAATGGCCTGCGCGTACATCTGACATGGAAGGAACTGAATCCTCTCACCATGAAAGAATGGCCTACACTTACATCGGCCATGGAAGGAACTTAATCCTCTCACCATGATGGAATGGCCCACACTTACATCGGCCATGGAAGGAACTTAATCCTCTCACCATGATGGAATGGCCCTCACTCACATCGGCCATGGAAGGAAATTAATCCTCTCACCATGACAGAATGGCATGCACTCACATCTGACCTGGAAGGAACCAAATCCTCCACCCTCATTAGAAAGGCCCCTAGTCCTAGAATAAGCTACCTGGTAACTGACCAGGTGCCTCCACTCTCCCGGAGAGTGCTAGTTGCCCTTACATCTGTCCTACTCGACAGAATGGCCAACACTCATATCTGACTTGGAAGGAACTAAATCCTCTCACCATGACAAAATGGCTCAGCCCTTACATCTGACCTACTCATCAGAATGGATTTGTATCTTTAGCACTCATATCTAACATGGAAGGAACTAAATCCTCTCACCATGACAGAATGGCTCATCCCTTACATCTGACCTACTCGTCATAATGGATTTGGGACTCATCACTTTCCCTTGGACGAACCTCGATCTGGAGAACACCAAGCTTCTCCTTGAAGTACTCGAACTTCAGTCTGGCTAATGGCTTCATCAACACATTAGCTATCTATTCCTCCGTCGCAACATACTGGAGCTTCACTACTCCTCTTTGAACCATATCCCTAATATAGTGGTACGTGATCTCGATATGCTTCGACTTGTCATGGAACACTGTATTTTCTGACAACTCCACGCAACTCTGGTTGTCACAATGTATACAAGTAGCATCCATCTGGAGATCAAATAAATTAGACAGTAGCTTCCTCAACCATACTGCCTCACAACTAGCTAAACAAGCTGTGACATACTCTGCTTCAGCTGTACTCAGTGCTAAACAGGATTGCTTCCTGCTAAACCAAAAGATCACACCTGATCCCATACTGAAGCAACACCCTGAAGTGCTCTTCCTATCGATGGCACTGCCTACCCAATCTAAATAAACATAACCCTCTAGGTTAATATTTTGATTCGCATCGTACTTGAGCCCATAATCAATTGTACCCCTCAAGTACCTCAAAATATGCTTTGCAGCAATCAAGTGAACATTTCTCGGAACTGTTAAGAACTGGCTCAAGGTGTTCACAGCAAAGCAAATGTCTGGTCTTGTGTTTGTCAGGTACATCAATGACCCAATCATCTGATGATACATCGTAGCATCAACCGACTCTGAAGAAGCATCATTCAATAGCTTCAGGTTTGATGCCATAGGTGTGGCCATAGTCTTACAGTCCATCATCCCAAACCTCTTTAGGATCTCTACTGCATACTTCTCTTGTCCAAGGAAGATTCCATCTGTACTCTACCACACCTCCATACCTAGAAAGTAATGCATCATACCCAAGTCCTTCATCTTGTACTCAGCAGCAAGATTTCTCTTCGTATCAGTAATCAACCCATCCATACCTGTCACGAACAGATCATCTACATATAGTAGAAGCATCACTGGGTTGCCATCTTCAACCTTGTAGTAAAGGTTGGAATCTACTTTACTCTTGGTAAAGCCCAAACTGGATAGAAAGCTATCAATTCTTCTGTACCATGTCCTGGGTGCCTATTTCAAACCGTACAAGGCTTTCTTCAATCTGCATACATGAGACTCCCTGTCATGTGTCTCAAAACCGAGTGGTTGTTCTACATACACTTCCTATTCCACTACACCATTCAAGAAAGCAGTCTTGACATCCATATATTGTATCTTCCATTTCATCACTACAGCCAAAGCAAGTACTGATCTGATGGAAGTGTATCTGGCTACAGGTGCAAAGGTCTCTTCATAGTCTATTCCCTCTTTCTGAGAGAAACCTTGAGCTACAAATATTACCTTATACTTTTCAATGCTATAATCTGCAGCATGTTTGATCTTGTAGATCCATTTGGAAGTTACAACTGACTTCCCATTTGGTCTTGGGACAACATCCCAAAAATCATTCTTCATGATCAATTGGTACTCTTCGATCATAGCATCCTTCCATTATTTTTGTTCTGGCGCTTCTTCATATCTAGAAGGTTCTTTATCAATGAAATCACATAGTAAAGCTACATACCCAGAACAGGATCTGGTCCTCTTTCTTTCTCTGTGATTCTGTTCTAGAGCCCCATATCTTTCTGCACCTTGGATAAGTTCTTGTACCCAATCAGGTTTCCTCTTATGAGGATTCTTGTCCAGAGGTGGATCTACAGGTCTTTGTGGTTCTTCAAATTCTTGATCTTCTTCTTGATTTTATTCATTCATGGTTGTATCATGAATTATGGGTGCTTCTACTTCTTCAGGTTCTTCAGCAGGTCTCTTTCTGGATTTGTTGTAAGCTGTGTCTTCATAAAATGTCACATCCCTGCTGATGTCAATCTTCTTATATCCTAGGAAATATATTATGTAATCCTTCGAGCTTTTAGAGTATCCCACAAATATACCCTTCTTTCCTGAAGGATCTAATTTAGTCCTCTTCTCTTTTGGAATGTGGATGTACACAGGACAGCCAAATATTCTGAGATGTTTGACTCCTGGTTTCTTACCGGAGAAGACTTCTTCAAGAGTCTTGTTCTTGAGTACTCTATGTGGAGTACCGTTCTGTACATACACCGCTGTTCTGGCAACTTCTTCCCAAAGATGCATAGGAAGTTCTTGATCATGAAGCATGGCTTTTGCAGCTTCCAAGATGGTTTTGTTCTTCCATTCTGCAACCCCATTTTATTGTGGATTATAAGGAGTGGACAACTCCCTCTTAATCCCTGATTCTTTGCATAGCTCTTTGAATTCATTTGAAGTGAATTTTCCTCCATTATTTGATCAAAGGGTCTTGATCTTCTTTTCAGTATGGTTTTTCAATCAAGGCTTTGAATTCTTTAAACTTTCTGAATACTTCGTCTTTGTTCTTCATGAAGTAAACCCATATCTTCCTAGAAAAGTCATCAATAAAAAAAACATAATATGCATACCCGCTTAGAGAGTTTGATGACATAGGACCGCATACATCGGAGTGGATGATTTCCAAGATTCCTTTTTCTTTGATTTCACTGCTTGGAAATGTCTTCTTTGTATTCTTTCCTCTCGCACATCCTTTGCAGACCCATCATGTTTTGCTTGAATTTCTGGAAGACCTTCGACAGCTTTGCTTGCAATAGGTAGTGCTCTATAATGCACATGTGCAAGTATTCTATGCCAAAGTTCACTTGGCTCTACTGTGTCATGGACCAAGTCTTGTTCTAGATGGCCCTTCAATTTGTATAATCCTCCTTCTTGTTCTCCAATTACTACTGCATCATCAATAGTCTTTCCTTTTGGCCACATGATGACTTGACCATCTATGAATGCAACCCGCATTCCTTTTGCATCTAATGCTGATATGGAGATAAGGTTCTTCTTGAGTCTTGGCACAAACAACGATTCTTTCATTGTTAGATATTTTCCAGAGCCTAATTTATATGAAGATTCCCCACTGCATTTTATTGGATATTGGTAGTCATCTCCTAGCTTTACCTTGTGAGGTGATTCATGTTCTTACAGTCTTACAAAGGATTCCTTGAATCCAATCATATTTTTGGAAGCCCCACTGTCTATAAGCCAATCATCACTACTATGAGTAATGTTACCTATGAGAGCTGATATTAGAACATATTCATCCTCGCTTGAAGAATATTCACTTTCATATCTAGATCTCTTTCTAGATGGTTCATCATCCTCTGCAGCATGAGCATGATGTCTTCTTTTGTTTCTCTTCTTTACTATCTTCTGTTTGTTAGGACAATTCCTTGCATAGTGTCCTGCTTCATCACAAGTATAACATATGATCTTAGATACATCTCTTCTAGCATTATCTCTGTGAGAGTGCTTACCTATGGAACCATGAGGTATTATTTTGCTTGACTTGGAGTGTACTGTAAGAGCTTGGTATTCACTTCCCATCTTCTCTTCTTGAGCTGCTATCCAAGCTTCTTCTTGAGAGCACTCTTCCCATAGTCTGCTGAACTTGACTAACTTCTTCCTAGCACAGATTCCTTGGATGAAAGAATCCCATGACCTAGGAAGGCCATTCAATGTAGTCATTACAATCAATGCATTTTCCACTTCTTCATCAACTGCTTCTAGTTTCTCTTTTATTTGAGAAACTCTTGTGAAGTAAGACTGGATTGTTTCTGCATTCTGAATCTTCACATTCTTTAGTTGGTTTCTCAGGGTCATCTTCCAATTGATGTTCTTTCCTTCAAATAGTTTGGTTAGGGCATCAAACATAGCTTTAGGTGTCTTGAGAGAGGACACCTATGGGATAAGGTGATCCTTGATAGAATCAGAAATGATCCTCTTTTCCATAACCATCTTCTTCTTATGTAAGGCCTTTGCCTCATCTCCCTCTGGAACTGGAACCTCCTCATGGATGTAGGAGTCTAATTCATTTTCTTCCAGGACCAGGGAGATCCTATACTTCCAAGCTCGAAATTTTTCAGCTCCCTCAATATTTTCATCAAGATTGGTATGATGAGACATCTTAAATGAGAACCTCAAATGGAAATACAAAGGATTTTAAATATTACTAGGTTCAAGATGTCGGATTTGAAGCTTGAGCTGAAATCCTGCAGAGCTGGTTCAGGAGAAAATTAGGGTTTTTATTTTCTAGAGTTCTGTATACCCAAATGCCTTGAAATTTGTCCCTAACTTTGATTTTGGGGAGGAGATCAATCCAGGCCTGGTCTCACTGAAAAATTCCTCTTCTATGAAAAGCCCTAATTTTCGACAGTAGTGACAGGTCCAAAACTGAAAAACCTTAGAATTGGATTCTGCTTCGACAGAAAGATGTGCCCTAAGGAGGAGAGTTGTTCCACCTTAATTTTATTGAAAATATATGAAGGAATATCCACAAACTAGGAATCCCTAGTTCCCACAGCTGCACAGTGTCTTCTTCTCAGGTTAGCTCTGATACCATGTTAGTTTTTCAACATTAAGCTAGCATTATGTTAGGATCTTTACTGAGAGAATAACAAGTATAACAATCAAACACAATAGACAATGAATGCAGTGTTTTTGATTGGGGAAACCATAAATGGAGAAAACCCCGCAACTTCCTCAGAGATAGAATCAACACAAGATGTAAAACCCCAAAACAGTAAGATGCACTCTCGACAGCAGTAATCTTATTCTTGTCCAACCCCAGTTTCTTATCCTTCCTCAACTATGTGCTACACTTGAGTGTGTGAGTGATGTGTGCTAAATAGAGATCCCAGCTCTCTATTTATACTAATATTGACATGACTAAAACCCTACTAGGGCCAACCTCTACTTGGATATTCTAATAATCCTAGTGCCCTGAAACTGCGGGGACTTTAACCCTTACACAATCAAAGGGTTACCCACTATGACTTGACATGACTTGTTTACATTAATGATTCTCCCGATCGAAACATCGGGGCATGACAACATGACTCAATTACATAATAGATACATCTCGGAATAAACATTGGGTTACAATACATAAGAAACATAGATGAATACATTCTGAAGTTACAAATACATCAACAACTAGAAGCATCCATATTCATCATAAAGGAGCATGGGAATTGGGACAAATACCATGTTGTCAGATAACCACTAAATTCAAACCAATATTATTTTCATGTGCCTATCCTCTTGGCTCCACATTCTAAAAAAAATTGTAGGTATCTCTTAAATATGCTTGTTGAAGCCCCAACTGTGTATGTGGCTGATTAGGGTGTTTAAGGCTTACATATGATTGCTGCAAGGCCAACCATCCTACCTTATAATGATGATGTTCGATGGATTATAGACCATGCGAATGTGAAAGATCGTTCTTTCAATACCAGTACTGGGTCTCAGCTAGCCAATTTTTTCCCTAAAACCCTTTTTAGGATTTATGCTCTTAAACCGTATACCCAGCTCCTTGATGCAGAATTTGTTAACATGGCCAAATCCAAATTCAATTTCGAACAAGTGCTTAAATCTTGGATGAATGAACCATGTAATTTTTCCAAGAGGAAAGATGAATTATACCCCATCGAATGGTTTAAAGAGCCTTACTCCTTTCTTGCAACGATGTTGTGCAGGATTTATGGCCTTCCCAACTGTTCTTTCTTTAAAGAGGAATGGGCCCCCATCACTCATCATATTATAACTAAAGGTGAATATTTCCCTTAGGCCTCAATTCTGTCACTGTAACTCAAAAATGCCATCCAAGAGTTCCAGAAATCCATTGCTAAGAAAAAGCCCAATTTTTATTTTACTGCCTTCATTGTGGACGTCTTATGTGCCGATTTCCGTTACCCTAATTTGGGATGAAGTTGGGAATTACCAGCCCCACTTGTACATATTTACCATTCTGAGCTCTGGGATAGTAACTATGTGACTAGGTTCTATGATATATGTGAAACTTTTCTTGTTAGGGTGTATTTTTTTATTTTCAACAAAGAAGCCCTTGCATTCTCACTAGAAGCAAAAGCTCTCATAGCCACTATCAGAGACTGGTATGTTGGTGAATATTTCACCTATATAAGGGTTTATGGAAGCAACGCTTCTCACATGTTTCCCAAGGTCGTACTAGACAGGTTGGTTTTAGAAGAGATCTCATTTCAGACAATTACAAAAGGGATATACAAGAAATGTGCTGCACTAAAGAGGAAATTTTGGCCTAGGTTTCCCATTACCCTTGGATACTTGAGTGTTCCCACTTCTACTTGGGCATCGGAGCTGAGTGACCACATCATGTCACTTAAAATTGGTTTTGCAAGCAAAAGGAAACATGATCCTAAAGGGATTGTTGATATACACCTAAAGCAAAATCATTTTAAACCAGGAACTTATGTTCATGAGGAAACTCCTAATGATTTTATTTATCAGGGAGTAGATATATTTTCTGAATTTCTTGCAAGGGCTAAGAGAAAATAAGAGCAAATACATATTCTACAGTACCAGAAAGAGATCAAGGATAGGGTGAAACATTTCAGGTCTATGGAATTGGACATCTTGGAAAGGATGACCAAATACAGGGAAGAAAGAGAAGCTCGAGCTGTAGCGAAAGAGACTCTGGTATCCAAAACTGCATCTGTGGAAACCAGCTCAGGATTGGATAAAGGGAAAGCTCCCATGGGATAAATTCCCCAAGCATCTATGGAACAGCAGGTTAAATACTATTTGCATACTTCATAGCAAATAAAGCAGAAGCTGAACAGAATGACTTCAGCACTAGATAGACAAGAAATTGCAACTACTCATCCAGTTGAAGTTGCCAAGGTATCCACTGTGGTTCAAAAGACTCGACTTGGACAAACTCAGGTTGAAGACAAACCTTTAAAGAAGGCAAAGATTTCTAGTTCAGTTCCTACTATTGACCTGAATCATTCAGAGGAAGAGGAGGGAAGAAGTTCTTCTGTGCCTATTACTATTGAGACTGGTAATGATTTCTAGAATCTCAGCAATGGTAGCAATGGTAATCTTTCATCCACTCTTCCTCAATCTCAACCTTCTTGTTAGTCTCCTCCCTCTTCTTCTGCAATACTTCTTTCATTAATAATGGCTTTATCATCAGTTTCTAATGGCTCTGTTGTGACTCCTTTTATGACTGAGCTTTATCAAAATGATGATGTATTACCTGAATCAATCACACTTGTTCCTATGGATATCCCTATTCCTTCATCTGTTGTTCCTCCAGTTTTTGAAATACCATTGCATATTCCTTCAATTAGCTCAGTTTCATCCCGTATGTCTGAGAAAATTGCAATAGTGTAACCATCATCATTTCTTAAGGCTACTACTATGCAAATTCCTTCTGTGGAAGCTTTTTTTCATGAAATTTCTTCAGCCTCTGAAGTAACTCTTGCTCAGAACATTACTTCCTCCCCTGCTACCTCTCATATCACTATGACTATACCTTCTCAAACCACAACTCAAACATCATCCTTGATTTCTAGAGGCATTAGCATACCTCCTATTGATGAGGTTAGAGATGAGTTTAATGAATATTTTGTGGTATCTTTAGGTGAATATCGATATAGCAAAGATGAGAGATCAGTGGTAAAATGGGGCAAGAAGAGGGGAATAGATCAGAATGATATGGATATTTCAATGGTAAATGCAGTTGTATGGACATCGTAATCAAGTGACCCACAATCCTATGCTATAGATGCAACTTCTGTTCTAGAAGCTTTCACAGGTGCCAATCTGGATGCTGTCAATTCTTTAAGTAGAGAATTTGATAAACAAAAGGCAGAAATTGCCACTTTGAAGAATCACTAGAGCATCTCAAGAAACAACATGAAGACAAGCAGGATGAACTTCAAGTGAAGAATTCTACTCTCAGTGAAGAGATGCAAAAGGAAAAGAATGATAATACCACTTTGGTTCAAAAATTTGCAGTATTAGAGAGGTAAAATGAATATGCAAATGCAAGTGCAGCTTCATCTTCATTTTCTGAATTTTCCCAAGAAGAGTTTAAGGAGCTTGTTATCAGAACTAACATGGAACAATATGATTTGATATGTGAGTTATTCAAAAATTTGACTGATATATTTCAGACTCACATGGTGTTTGAAAAAATGTCTGTTATCGTGGAGGATCTAATTGAGAAACGACAGCAATCCTCAAAAGCTTATGATGAGGTTACTGATTGGTAGAGGTACATGAAGGAGAGGCCTGATAATATCCCTCTTCTCACCACTTTTCAGTTTAAAAGAGAAAGAACTATTCTGAGGGCTTGGGAAGACTTGGATGATACAGTGGTTAAAGCTATAAAGAAAGGTCAAGCTATCCATGGTAGAAGATGGTATGCAGTTGATAATATCATGACAGAATTATGCTTTCCTACTATGGTGCTTATTGAAAAGGCAATACCACCTAGACTGATGATCGAGCAAGTTGAGAAACGAAGGGATGACCAGGAGGATAAATTCAAGGAACTGGACCACATCAACATACATGATGTAGAGCAGTTAATCAAACAGCCATTTGCAGTACAAAGCAAGATCCATGTCTACATCCAAGTTTGGCATAGGTTGTCTAAGAGTGAGGTCAAATATTATAAGTGTAATGCTCAATTAGGCATAGAATTGGCCACTTATCCTGATATTGAGGAGCTGCTATGAATTTGGAGGGTTTGGAAAGATTTCCTAGGATATTAGCCTTGTTTAGGTTTTTGGATCCCCTCTAGGGGGGATTCTATTGTTTGTAATAATTATTTAAGTGAATGATCTCCGATGTATCAAGGGATCTTGAACTTTTGACTTTTGGAAAGGAGATTTATATAAGGGATTGAAAAAACACTTCAGTTTTAACAAGGTATTTTATGTAATTTGTTACAGAGGATTCTGAATAAATACAGTTTTGCAATTCTTATCTCTTGTACATGATTTATCAAATTTCTTTGATAGGTTTTAGTTTTTTGTTCCAAATGTTGAGATAGTACTATGGTTCATTTTCAATATGTTAATGTGTTTATTTAACTCTGATTTATCTCTATTAATTAGTAATGCATTGATAAAACTTCATGAAATTTCTTTTATGAACTGTCTTTATCTATTTCTTTAAATGTTTCAGCAGTAAGAGTTTTATAGCTTATAAGTTTGTTTTTCAACTAACTTGAGCACTTGCAGGTTATCTTGAATGGTTTAATTGTGATTTACTATTATTTAATTTTTATTAAAAATTGTAATCTCAGTAAGTACAGTTTCATTCTATTTAGATTTCTATCAATATGATGAATTGCTTGTTCTTCACACAGCTCAAGACAACTTGTTATTCATTTAACACCTTTTCAAAGTAGTTTAGATTTGGATTAGGTTCTTATTCCTAGTTAGGTTTTAGTTTTCCTTTTATTTTCTTAACTCTATGTTTTCCATTCTGGAAAACAGATCCCCTTGTGGATCAAATCCATCCATAAACCAATGGAGGCTATTAAAGTATCTGTGGGAGATTACCATTGGCAAAGAGCTCGAGGATAGAACAATACCTGTGTGGGATTTTTTGAAGCCTTTGGTTGGGTTTTCTTCATGTGTTGCAATCCTTAAAAACCCTAATCAACCACATAAACAGTTTGGGCTTCAACAATGCTAAACCACAATGATCACAATATTTTGGAGAGCTCATTGGCTAGGAACCATAAAAAAAAAATTAGAAATAGTCACACAACATATGACTTGTGTTGGTATTAGGTAAGTTTTGATTAATTATGGTACCAGCTTTTGAATTTAGGTCAAAGTGTGAATGGGGATATGATAAAAAAGGTTAAAGAAGCAGCCATCTTCAAGTTTCTGGGTGAAGTTAT
This sequence comes from Pseudotsuga menziesii, assembly GCA_001517045.1. Taxonomy (NCBI): domain Eukaryota; kingdom Viridiplantae; phylum Streptophyta; class Pinopsida; order Pinales; family Pinaceae; genus Pseudotsuga; species Pseudotsuga menziesii. Next base: position 377,487 of record LPNX011226499.1, on the reverse strand, counting down.
AGGAAAATTAACCATTTTAACGAAGTCCAACCAAAATTTTGGCTAATTAGTTAGAGATTTTGTCCACTTACTAGGTAGTGGGAGGCAGATGTAAATAAGTCAATAGAGCCTATAAATTTGTAAGGAATCATGATTTTTGGGGGTATCCCATGTTTGCCAATTTTGTGATAAGGACTAAGTTGTTGTATATGTCAAAGACTATATTATTTTGACAAAGAGTTGCAAGTATGAGGTTGATTTGCAGGATTTGTGCACAAACCTAATGTAATGGCATTTTGGGGAATGCCTACAGCCTATGTTTGCAGACTTAAAGAATTAAAGAAGGAACTCTTTTGATAAATGAGTTCTTTTATGGTTTTATCCTGATTGGGTTTCGACGATAAAATCTTTGTGTCGACATGCATGATGTATTTGTGTGATCTTTTAATGTATCTTGCAGTCCATGAATGAATAACTATGGATGACTATATAAAATTACACATCACTACATATATTAATGACATGGATATGGTTAATTTTTTGGGTAATTTCTGGTCGATTGTCAAATTTCTTGATCTGTCATATTTCATCTTGTTGGTGTTCGGTATGATAAAAATCACCTTCACCACTGCAAAAACTTGGTTCTTGCAACTCCCGTAGGTAATGTGGGTGAGTCCTCATCTACTCTGCAGGTGTTGTTGAAAGCTATTATATTTAGGCCATCTCTTATACAATATTAATATTCCATATTCCATATTGGGGGCGATTTTGGCTTTGGAGGCAATCTTTAGAAAACTGCCCCTAATAGCACCGATGCTAAAAGTTTTAACTTTCAGGTGCAGTTCTGGAAGAGATAAAGACTACCCCTAAAAGTAACTTTTGGGGGCAGTTCTAAACCATCCTCCCAAAGTGACTTTTTGGGGTGGTTCTAAAACCCCCCAAAAAATGAATTTTGGACTTTTGGGAGCAGTTCTAAAACCCCTTCCCCCA
>LPNX011226499.1:274263-376261 GCA_001517045.1 Pseudotsuga menziesii | reverse complement strand
CCTTTGGGGGAGGTTATAAACCCCTCTTGTAGGTACCTACAGAGGCGGTTCGAAAACCCCCTAAAAATCTTTACAAACCTTTGGGGTGGTTATGAACCCTCATATAAACTTAAAAAGGGGGGTTTGAACCCCCCTAGTTGTAAGATACAAGGGAAGTTTTGAACCCCCCTCGTAGTGACATATGAATTCAGTTTAGAATCCCCCTGGTAGCCATAATAAATCATATAATAAATATATGTTATTTAAAACAAAATATTGCAATATCATTAGGGCATGAAGGAATCAAACCTTCAACCTCCTTATTGTAAAGAAGACGCTCTACCACTGAGCTAGAACCCTTTAAAAATTGGGGAAAGGGGCAATATTAACACCAAGATTACATCATTTGTAATTATAAGAAAATACTAATAATACCAAAATTGTTTTTGACTCGAGATACCTAAGAAAGTAGTATGAATGGATCTGACCTTATTTAGATATATTCTTACCACTTCAAATCATATGGATATAACCTTCTTTAGATATATGCTAACCACTTCAAATCCTATGATGTAATCAAGATAATGTAGATGTATGCTTGGAAATTCACATTTCGACTCTAAAACATATAATTATGCATCCAATTGACCTCAAGTTGGTAGTTAAAAAGAAGAATATTATGCTACCTAGGAATACACTTGGTTTTCTTGATTATGATCATGCCATTGTACAACACACAAAGTAACAACAAATAAATGTGTTTTGGAGATCTGTAGATTTGTTGAATCTATAGATTTAATATCTATTTAAATTTTAAATAGATATTGTAATAAATTCAAAATTATTAAACACTAAATTCAAAGACATTAAGATACTAAATAGTAAAATAAGATTCCTTAAAAATAGATAACAGTTAAAAATAGTCAATCAAGGAGTTTTGGATTTTTGTGAGAGACATCCAAGAGTTTCAAAGTTTCTTGAGGGACATCAAGAAGTCCCCTCCAATTTTTCCCATGAAGATACGAGGTTTGCAGCATGGGAAAACATTTATGCATGCCTTTCTCTGAGATTCACCCAAAGACAAACACAAAAATGTTTCTCCCATCATTCCCCTATCCCAAGGATGCAAGAAACATGGGAAACACATTCCCAACCCTTAGGGACATTCCCGCGTGGAGCACAGCTAATATATCAATCGATTAGTTACAACTCACTAATACTATGAAAGAATCCAACTAAATTAGTAAAAAAAGGGCAGGTTCCCAAATAATTTATGTAAAGGTCAAGCGTGATTAGTTACTTGGATGCATGATTTTATTAGAATAGTCTTAGAAAATCTAATGGAGCAACCATATCTAGTTGGTTGGTTAATAGTCGAATCTGACTTTCATATTGAAAGATAAATAATGAATAATATGTTAGATGATGAATATTAGAATGATGTCTTGGCCTTAAATATGTCTTGGACACTTGATGATGAGGAGATGCCTCCTTTCATAATAAATTAATTAAATTAATTATAAATTATTTAATTATTAAATTATTATCTTAGTTTATGTTCATTACATTGCCACTCCCTTTAAGGGATCTTTCAACCTCAAAGCTTGAGTATTTCCTAATGTCATCCTTCATTCTGAATCAGTATAGGTATTAGAATTGGATGAGGTTTCTAGTGCAGAGACTTGCACTTCCTTTCCATTGATAATTCTGTAATGTATTGTCTGATTGTTCCTACATTTATGGACAGGGGTCTAGTCATCAAAACATCGACGACATATTTTCTTCTTCTTTTTTCTATTATCAGAGTAACTGTTAGATGACTTTGACCTATTTTCCTTTTCATGGGCATATGATTGAGGTTTGTGACATTGATGGTCGGGTGACCAAGAATATTCACAGTACCTACATTGTGTCTCTTTTTCTTGTGGATAATAGTTATCACCTCTTATTCTTATTCCTTCTAATTTGCGTTCTGCGGCTTTGGCTTTATATCTTGCTACTTCTACATTAGGTATGTCATGTAACTTTAAATATTTTTGGAGGTACGGTTTAAGACTTCCTAAATAGGTTTCGAGTCTTTTCTTGTCAGACAACCCAAATACTCATGTTGATAAGGATTCCCACTGGTGTGTGAATTCCTCAATGCTTCCAACCTATTGTAATCTGGTAAGTTTACTGAAAAATTCATCTTCTTTTATTCCTTGAAACCTATTAAAAAATAATTTTTGAACAAGTTCCAGGTGTAGGAAAAATTGTCTCTCTTCCACCATAAGTACCAATTATAGGCCTGCCCTTCCATATGCATTGGTACATATTTCACCTTCTCCTCATTAGATTGAATATTGTAAATGTCGAAGTATTCTTTCGCCTTGTTTAGCCAAGAAACACATTGGTCTTCACTTCCATTGTATTTCAACAACTCTATTTTTTCCTTAGGTGGGTACACATTGTAAGGATGATATTGATTTCCTTTTTCTTTATGGTTTGATGATGGCTCGAAACTGTTACAACTGATTTTACCACACATGGTAGATCACGCATTTATGGCCTTCCCTGTCCCTCTGTAGACACTTTAAACCCCATGGACTATTTTTGTACCTTTGATGTTTCCAAGATCATCCCTAAAAACATTCATTATTTGTTGTATGTGACTTTTAATCCCTTTCTCGCGCATATACATGAATATTACCCCTAAACCTGCGTACATCGGGATGTGTGCAAAAGGCCAAATAATTTTGGAGTTTTCCTTGATGTAGATCCGAGTCACTTGTCTTTTGGCCTTCCATATGCATTAAGATCACTTGGATTTGACCTCCCATTACCCCATTGAAGCACTATATAAGGAACCCTTTGGATACATTGAGGAGGAGGAATTGAAGAGCAAGAAAACTATAGTCCATTCTTGTCGTAGCTTGCTTGTACTTGAGTTTGCATCCCTTTTTCCCTTGGAGCACTTTGTGTTCTTCCCAATCTTTCCTTTGCTTGTGAGCTTGCTATTGAGAGATGGAGAAATGAAGTGGTGGAGACCCAGGTGGAGGACTCATTTTCTCTTGCTCGCAGACGTGCCGACAGAGGTTGTCACTTATGTAATATCTTATTTATTTAATAGAAATATCTTTTCCTATACAATGATGTGCATTTAAATGAATATTGAATCCATGGAGGTGTTTAATTGCTTATGTATCATTGATTAAATATGATAGAGTAGGACCTAACACTATATCATATAGCATGCTTTCCTTGTTTATTGTTGTTGAGAGTAAATTGCTAAATTAAGTGGGATTGGAAAAAGCTCAATGGGGGGATCTACTACAACTGTCTGGAATAAGGTATGTTTCAAGATACTTTAGTGTTGGATGTTGTATTTCTCTTGAATATTAGGAAGGGATTGATTTCTGCGGTTTCTTTGTCTTTTGTGGTACACCCCAAGCCATAGGAATTTTTCTCCGTAACAGAATTGGTGACTCCACTGGGGAGATTCCTAGTTGTTTTTATTAGGGGGCTTTTTGTCATTCAATGTGCTTCTATTGCTCTGATTTCTCTGTTTATATGTCGAGGCTAGGGGCATGACTACCTATTAGTATCCTAGAGAAGTAAATTTTGTCTCAGTTTGTCCATTTACCTTATTTTTCTATCTTTTTCTTCCTGTACATGGGTTTTTCTTTCACAGTCGCATGTACATGTGAGTTTTCCTGGAATAGTCATGTATGTACGCAGGTTTACTGAGAACATTCATGTATGCCCTGATTTTTTGATTTTTTGGGAAGACTAAATGTTGCTGGTGAGTTTGGGTGATTGCTGAGTCTTCTTTGATGTTTTTGGAGTCTGTACCTCCCCTCTATTTCTAACCAGAGACTCTTTTTTATTTGATTTTTGAAAAATGTTCTTGTCATTTCATTTTCTATTTTTTGTTTTGGGATTAGTGCATTAGGTCTCTTTTATGTTGGTGCTTTTCATTCCTACTGTTTGTGAGTGCTTGCAGAGTCTGAGGGTTGTAGAGTCATACTTTTTCCTTTTATCTCATTTAATTCAAAAATACAAAAACATTTTGCTTTTTTGCATTGTTATGCATTGTTTGCATTTTACATTAGCATGGTACTCGCATTAGGTTTTCTTGGTGAACATTAGTCATATTTTCATATAGGAATGATTGCATATTCATTTGAAGGAAAATTTTTGCACTTCATGTAGTAGCATACCCTGTTCTTCATTCGACACAGTGCATTTGCATTGATTGTTAGGTGTCCATTTTACTTCTTGTTGTGTCATAACATCATTAGTTGCACATCCATTTAACCTTTGAGTAATAAATCCAATTAAAATAAATGCATAATAAAATGAATTACACTATTTTCCTTTCTAGGGTGCACTAACAAGACTAGGTTTTAGGGTCTTGGAATAGTTCATTGTGAGTCAATTCTCCAAGACCACTAAACAAAACAAGTAGGTGTTTGTCCAGGTAAGAGTGTGAAATCCTTTATATAATTAGTGTTTCTCAGGATCCTCCTCTTACAAGGGAGTTAATCACGAGGTAGTGTGAGTAGTTATGATTGGGATGACCCCTGGTTGTAACTGAGTAGCACCGAAGATATTTCTAGGATTGTATTCATATCTGGGGGATCTTTCGAGAGATTTGGGCTTTGCTACCCAGCCCATACGGTCAATCCCGACTGTGACTGTCTGTCTTAGAATTGAGTATATCGAGGTGACCTTAGTTTCCTTACCTAGGTTATCGAGGGGGTATTTACAGAGGTTATTCCGTAGGTGTCCTGGTCAGGTATGGGTCAGATAGCACAGTCGCTATATGAATTGAAGCTGAGGGGCACTATAATTGTTTACAAAACTATGCTTTTTGTGTATGGGATTCTCAAGCCTCTCCCAAGTGAGACATACCTTCTTCATTCGGGAGCTCACATATCCTATCCTTGTTTGCTTGCGATTTGGATTTACATTTTATAGGTGTATGCTATGTGCACGCTAGTTTTCCTAGGGTTTGTGTAATTATATTGAGTCTTTTTATTTGTTGAGTCATTGTGGATTCGAGTGCAAAACCCCACCATTCTCATCATTTAGCAGGACTTCCACCTTACACATCTCCTCCTCCTTTGGGAGAGAGAAACAGACAGTCTGGGTGGACTACTTCTCACTTTGATTCACACACCATGGGATATCATGAGGACGAGATTCCAAAGTGTCCTCTCCACCTCATGAGGTAGGGGAGGAATATCCTACTAACACCTATGATCCTTCACATGAAAAACATTCACGATATGGTTATGATCCCTCATTCACATGTCGCCGATATTGGTTTTCGGGCGATGAGACTCACTTTGAACCCATAAGCACTAGTTATGTTAGACATGACATGACTAATATCCTTGCACCCAATTTAGCACATCATGCTGAGTTGGGAGTTGATCCTAGTACTACGCTTGGGGGCACCCCCATTCCTTTCCATGTGGAGATATTTGGGGGAACTAGTCACATTGCACCCTCCATCCCTGTGGTGGAGGCAACTTCACAGGCCCATCCTAGACCTAGTGTTAGTAATCCTATGTGGATACTAGAAATGAGACGAGTGAACATTGGGAACACCACTTAAATTCCTTCAGATGTCCCTTCGACCTTGAACCCTATTCCGTCTAATGTGTTCTTAATAGCACATCCTCCCCCTAGTTCATGTGGGCCCTCGGGCTGGAATATTCATACTAGTCATGTTCATTCTATGACTACTCACATGGTAGTATCTTAGAGTCAAGTACCTCCTGTTGTGTTAGTAGGTCATATACCTATTTCTGGATATTCTCCTATTCCATATCATGGAGCTTCCCATATACCAAACTATGGACCTTCTCATGGTACATCCCATGGAACACCTTATGGAGCTTCTCATCGACATTATTATGGACCATAGTATGGACAAAACTACCAACCCTATGGGTACGAGTATCAACAACCCACTTACTCTTCTAATTATGGCCTTGTAGCGCCTCATAATCAAGGCACCCCACATCATAATTATTCCATACAACCCTACATGGGTCAAATGGGAGGAGGTTATTATGACCAAGGACATGGTATTTATAGCAATCAACCTTACACGAATCAAAACTACTAGGGAGCGTGGAATCGATCGGCTCAACCTAGGCTCCCTTTCCTTGCAACTTTGAACTTACATGACTTGTCGATATTGATGAATGATCATGTGTCTCATAACCCAGCATGGACGACTATCCCTAATAAGCTTCCTTTGGACATTCCCAAGTTTGAAGGTAAGGCCGGTGAAGATCCTGGTGAGCATGTCACCACCTTCCACCTTTGGTGCTCTTCCAATTCCTTACATGATGATTCCATTCGTTTGAGTCTATTTCAATACACCCTAATGGGTCCTACGGTGAAATGGTATATAGAGTTACCAGGGGGAGGCTTATGCTATGTTTGATGATCTTGCGTTGACTTTCCTTAATCATTTCCAGCTACCCGTACATTATGACATCGGTACTGAACTCTTTTCGACCTTCTGGCAAGATAAAGCCACACACATCTTGGACAATATTCAAGAGTGGCATAGATGGAAATGGTTAATCAAATATTTTATACCACCATAGTTTCTTCTTGAGTGGTTCCTAAAATCTTTATTACCTTACATAGCGAAGGATGTTTCTACATCTGGAGTTCAAAACAAGTAACAAGATATTTTTAGGGCACAAGAATTGGATTTTACCTATGCTTAATCTGGAATTTTGTATGAGATTATACCTAATGCTCCTAGATACAATTTCAACCCCAAGGTCAAGCCTGGTCCACATGCCGATGGTATTGTGGGCTCTATAAGTACCAAAAATGTGGACTTGGTTGTGAAACAAGTGAGCCAATTTTCAATTAACCAGTTGGCATCGGGACAAGCTACAACTTCATCTCAACCTACCGAATTGACGGATGTAATTTTCGTGCAATCATTGAACCAGAAAGGCAACCAGTAACCTGGAAGGAATAAGAAAAAAGGAAAAAATAATCGTAAGGGTGGGAATAAGAAAGAAAATGATAATAATAATGACAATAACACTAATGCTGGGGGGGACAAGCAGTATAAATATAAGGTGAAGTTTCCTTGCAATTTGTGTAAGGATGACCATCTCACTCAATTGTACCCTCGTATGGAAGATGCCTTGATTTTCATAGCACAAGGCCCAGCTGTGTTAACTAATTCTTTACCTAATAAACAAAATATGAACTCGAGGACCATTGATCCTAATTGTTCTTCTAGTGGAAATCAAAACCTGCTAGAGGCCGCTAATGGTCATGGATGCATCAACATGATGAGTGCTGGTAAGGTTGTGACTCATACGAAAGACTATGGTTCATCACAACCAAACCTTGGGAAAGAGCCTTCTCCACCCAAGAGTCCTTTGCGAATCGAGAAGCCTATGGATAAACCTAAAGCTCCACCTCACATTCGTAAGGGATTATTAAAGTTTTCAGGGCACAATACTAATGCCTGAGCCACCCAAAACTATTCAGTTGTAGAGGATTTGGGCCAGAATCCTTGTGCAATGTTCACATCAGAAGTGCTTCAGACTTGTCCTCCGCAGAGGAAAGCTTTGTTGTCTTCTCTTGGGGTCAGCGATGATAACTCTTCTACTATGATAAAATTTGAAACCATGGGAGTACAACCTTTCTTTCCCTACTACATGTCTCTTTTGATTCATGTAGAGTGTCTTAACAACACCGTCAAGCGTACTGTCATTGATCAAGGAACTGCTACATCTGTGATGTCTTTGTCTTGTTGGAAGGGCTTGGGTTCTCCCGAGTTGTATCAATCCGCTACTATGTTGAAATATTTTTATGGTATATCATTTTGGCCGCATGGTATTCTTCCTTCCTTAAAGGTCCAATTGGGAGGGAAGACCATTGCAATCGAGGTTGAGGTGGTTGATGTGCCCCTTGACTACAATATTTTGCTGGGTCATAATTGGATGTATAGTATGCAATTCGTAGCTTCTTCCCTCTTTCAAGTGATATGCTTTCCATTTATGGGAATATTGTTACGATTGATCAAATGTCATTCCAAAATACGAGTGTCAATGCATCAGCGGGAGCTTCTATACCAATTATCGATCATTATCAGCCGACAACTAGGAGTGTGGGCATACGTATGTATCCTTCTCTTATGGGAACCTTTAGTTCTCCTGTGCCCATTCTTATGATTGGGTCTACTTTTGGTGGGGATTCATATTCATTGAATTTGATGTCTATTCGCACTACCCATATGGGAGATCCTTGGATTATTCCTTCACCAAGTCCTTTGAATGTACCCATTGATACTGATGTGTCATTTCCTGCAATAATGGTGGCTTATCAAGCGAATATTGATAAGGTTGCAGAGCCTATTCCTTCCTCTTCACGAAAAAAGGAGGAGGACCTGTATGTGCTTTCTTCATGGGAAGTAGAGTCATCTCACTCACATGATTGCCTCAATGATGTTTTTCCATCGGGTGAAGCTATTCTTGAGGCCATGTCGGGAGTTGAGAAACCTTGGTAGGAATTGCATCATCGATCATATTTTATTCCTAAGCTTAATCGTATGGAGTGTGATGAATTTAGGGAGATTCTTAGCGAGAAGATTTGTAGCCCTGTGGTTCCATTAAGCTCTCCTGGTCCGATGGATGATGGAAACATGGCTAATGTATTAACAACTATTCCTATCAATATTTCTTGCTATCCTAGCAAGGTTGAGAATGTCTATATTGGGACGAATTGTTCCCCCAATGATATCAAGGAGTATACCAAGCTGTTTAAAGAGTTCCATGCCATATTCACTTTGTCATACGAAGAAATTCCAGGTATCAACCCTCGTATTGTCGAACATGAGATCAAAACCTATCCTGATGCAAAGCCCATTTGACAACGTTTGCGTGCAGTGAATCCTATAAAAGCACCCACCATTAAGGTTGAGATAGAGAAACTATTGAAAGTTGGTTTAATCTATCTCGTTCCCTTGATGGAGTGGGTTTCAAATCCCGTTCTGGTGGATAAGAAGTAGGGAGCGATCCGTATATGCACTGATTTCCATGACCTAAATCGTGCATGTCCTAAGGATAATTTTCCCACGCCATTTATTGATCAAATTTTGGATGAGTGTGCGGGAAGTGAGGTATTTTCCTTTATGGACGATTTTTTCAGGTATAATCAGATCCAAATTAATCCCAAGGACCAACATAAGACAAAATTTATTTGTCCTTGGGGTACTTTTGCATATTGAAAGATGCCTTTCAACCTTAAAAACACCGTATCTACATTTCAGCGGGCCATGATCTTAATTTTTCACAATATCAAAACGATTATCGAAGTATATTTGGATGATCTCGTTGCTCACTCTTGTTTGAGAGTGCGTCATCCATATCAATTGAGATTAGTGTTCAAAAGATGCCATCATTACTAGGTTCGTTTAAATCCTCATAAGTGCATCTTTTGCGTGACTGTTGGTCGCTTGCTAGGATTCACCGTATCCAAGGAGGGTATAAGAGTCGATCCCTTAAAGGTTGAGGCAATACTTCAATTGTCTCCCCCAAGTAATATTAGACACCTTTAGTGTTTGCAAGGCATAGAAATTTTTTGTGAATATTCATGGTTATTTTTTCCAACTTGAGAAAGGATTTATGCATATTTTGAAGGAGGACACCCATTTTTACCGGGATGAGCGAGCCCAAGATTCCTTTGATGCTCTTAAGTGATACTTAGAAATGGCCCTCGTGCTTAGTCCACCCGACTATAGCCATGATTTATTTATTTATGTGGCCACGTCCATGGAGACGGTTGGTATGGTTTTGGTTTAGGAGGATTAGGAGCTCCATGAGCATGTCATATATTATTTGAGATGAAACTTATTGATGTGGAAATTTTCTATTCTCATGTGGAGAAGCTATCCTTGGCTATCGTTCATGAAGTTCAACATTTGAGACATTACATTCTCCTTCTCCAAACCTTGGTCATAGCTCATATCAATCCATTTCATTTCGTCCTTACTAGAAGGATGAATGGGGGAAAATACAATAAATAGATTGTCATTTTGCAAGAGTTTGATCTTGAGTTTGTTTCGGCAAAATAGAAGAAGTCATTAATCTTTGCAGACCTTATATCTGATTTTCCAAGTTTGGAGGAGGAGGAATTTTATGAGGATATGTTTGTTGATGAGCATATTTTCCTTATCTCAACTTTGGACCCTTGGTACGGAGATATCATTGTGTATTTTCAAATGTTGAAGGTCCCTACTCACCTTTCATGAGATGAGCGATGACGATTACATCATGTAGCTAAGAACTACCTTATAGTGGACAACACTTTGTACCGCCATGGGGTAGATTCCATTTTGTGTCATTTTTTAACCCATGAGGAGGCTGAGGTTGTGCTGAATGATTTCCATGGAGGGGCGTGTGGTGATCATTTATCTGGGATTTCTACATCCCAAAAAATATTGAGAGCAGGATATTTTTGGTCGTCCATATTCAAAGATTGCATTAATGCGGTCAAGAATTGCCACCCTTTCCAGGTGTTTGCACACAATTTGCGCTCGTGTACAACCCTGTTACATCTTATTATCACCTACGATCCCTTCACTAAGTGGGGGCTTGATTACGAAGATTCTTATGTGTTAGATTTCTAGAACGATNATGTTCCAAGAATTTTTAATCAAGTTGCTGACTCATATGCTAACTATGTGTTAGATTGGCATTTGTTTCATAGACCATAAGCATATCACAAACATAAATTTTACACAGATGTAAATATAAATAAAATCAATCATCATAAAAAAAATTCATTAATTTCCAAAAATTGACATCATAATACATAAGTGTCATATACAAAATTGGGGCTTCCAAGCCACGAACATATAATACACGATCATACAAAAACGAATACACTCAGGTCTCTAAGCCTGAGGAGGAGGGGGGTTCTGATCATGACATAGCACTACAGCTCTAGCTAGTCATTGAAAGAGTCAAACCCATGTTCATGGTATACCAACCACCTGACACTGCATGGCCTCAGGAAAGTCCTCGAATTGCACCATGGGTACCCTGTGTGTCAAGCGAACAAAGTTCGTGTGGATTCTTTGGAGCGTTCACTCCGCATCCACACCCATGATATAATCTCCTCTTCCCATCCGTCGATGACAAGGGAATCCTTCTCACCACCGTGGTCCTACATCTACATATACATGACATATTGTCACTATGTGTCGTCACACTGAAAATATGTCTTTTGAGTCAATATATCAAAAAACACAAAAAAAATTAAAGAATTCAAAAATTAAAATGTGGGTTTGGGATTCTTTAACTATGTAACCATAATATGCTCCTGGTGGTAGTGGCATATATGGATCTCCACAAAATTATATCCCTGCATAGGGGTTGTCATCTATGGTGATGATCTGTCTCCACCGCCATAGAAAGAAGTCTGTTGGGTAGGGGTTAGCCACCCTACCTCCACCCAGTCTACGCATGACATCATGCAGTGTCACTGGGATGGATCCTGAAATCCATGTGGAGCAATGTCCACCCTAGAGCTTAGCCCAATCACCCGCTCAAAGAAAAATGTTCTTAGTATAGTGCCAAACCCAAATTTTTGCACCCTTCCCTTCTTCGAGTCGCTGAGATGTTTTTTCATGTTGCTCAACAACGTTGTACTCCAGTTATACACTATACGTCGTATACACTCTATTGCATAGAACATCATTGGCCATGACACCTGGTGGAGTGAATCCAACCCTGCAATCCTGCCTAGTGCCAAAATTATGGCCTTCCGCCCCAGAATATGGATAGAGTTTGTTGGGATTTGACTCCCAACTTTTTTTGTCTCCGAAAAGTAGTACACAGCTATGTACTCATCTATGGTCAGCCTGCCTCCTGGCCCATGAGATCGGAGGTTCACCATCTCTCCTCGTTAGGACAAACTAGTGATAAAATATATGTCCTCAACTTAAATGCTGAGCAACATCCCATCTATCTGAAATGTCTCATATTCTAGATCCCAATAGTGCACCAGTAGCTGGAGTAGTCTTGGTTTGTCCCTCAGGCTACCAAGACACTAAAACTTGTATAAGCCACATGCTCATAATGCTTGTTGGGTCATGAAATCACCTTGAACAGCTTCCTCCACATCACCATGCTCTCTTTCTCTCCAGTCTAGCACCATCCTGCACAAAAAACAAAAGTTTTGATCAATTTTTGCCTTTGAAAACCTTGTTTGCGGCCATGTACGTGACTATTCTCAAAACAGTTGCGTACGTATGCGATTTTCGGTGCTTTTTCCGCGTATGGCAAGCCCTATATGCAGAAAAAATATTGATTTCTACGTGGGTCAAAACACACAAGTATGGATGGCTCAAAAAATGAAATAGGCCATGAAAGTTGAAAACATTTGCATGAAAATTAAAGAGAAGGGCATGAGAATCGATCTGGATCAAATGGGGAGAGATTCTACAGGACGATGCTCCAGGAATTCACTTTTGAAGTTTTGAGCTCAAATGCACTATGTTGGGTAAAAAATTCAAATGATATGAAAAATTTTAAATTTTTTACTATTTATAGAAAAAATTTGAAATTTTTACCCACTTTCTATATTTTTTTACCATTTTGGACCATTTGAACTAATTTGATGTTGTAGGAGTCCATTTTGAGTGCAGTTTGACTATGGCTTTGATCCGTTCATTCCTACTATAGTTATTATGTCTAAACTGGCATATAGGTTGGGTTTCACATCCGTTTTCATTTTGCATAACCTTTTGACCATTTCATTTTAACCTTAGGTATGATCCCATTCCATCTTGTCACAAAACCTTCTTACTGCTTTTAGAAGTGACATGTTGTGAATGGTAGAGCTTTACCATACATGGGTACCCTAGATAGATCCTGTATTGTATTTGGTTCCCATGCCGACATTTCTCCTTTAGGGTGTGGGAGTCCTTTGTATAGTACCGCCATGACTTTGAACAAGAGCTTCATACTCCTCTTGACCTTTATGCTGGCCTTTTCCCCAGGAATCCCTTGTATATGTCAAGTTGTAAGTGCATTATCATGAGTTTTTCTTGCCTTATTGAGCCTTATGTTGGCTTTCCTGATTTTGATTATCAGCCATATAGCCCGAGCTTGTCTCATGTCTAGCCAAGCAGTGCCTTTTTTATATATATTTTGTAGCTTGATTCCCCATTTTTTACCGAGAGGAGACTTTCCCCCAAGTGTCCTTATCCTACACATGTTTCCTTTCATTGAGCATAGGTATGTTCCAATTCTTGGAACTAGTTTGTTTTCCATTTGACACTCATCTCGTCCTATATTTGTAACTATAAAGCACTTTTATTCTTTTTCAAGATTTTCAAAATATCTGAAAAAGTCCAAAAAAAATAAAAAAACCAAAAATTCAACCAGGAAAAGATATTATCTTTAGAAGTAGTCGAGTCGTGTCGCCTTTGAACAGAGCACTGTATATCACATCTGTTGGTTGGGTTAGTAGTTTGACTTGAGGAGCTGTACTCGTATCTCTAAGTTTATCTCCACCGACTAGTTAAGATTCCAGTCCCTTTGGAGCCTCTATTGGTGCCTCCTGTGTCACAGAGATGTCCCAGTTTTGTATATTGAGTCTATGCTACCTACATTTAGTCACCATTCACCTTTATCCTCTTGTTCGAAGGAAGTTTGAAACCTGAGTCAACCATTCCTCAGTTGTCTTGACTTTGCATGTCGGCCATTCCTGGTACTATTACTGGTTCGTGCACATCTTGTTTGATTCCATCCACATTATACAGCATTGCTGAGTACCTCGTGTTGGTTGATGGGGGATTCCTTAATTCCCTCGTTCCAGTGGATTCCATCCCACTGACTTCAAATCATTTATTCTGGGATAGTGGTCTAGAGTCATTTGAGTGCCTTGAGACTTACAACCATCAGTGGTAGGTTCTCTCACCATCGACAGTTTTGGGAATACATCAATGTCCCCTGATCGATGGATTGTTCCAAGTGTTCGACCTCAACACATTTATTCGCACTTGTTATATTGCACTCTAGTACCCTGATTCCCATTTTCATTATTAGTGGGTGATCTTCCATCTATTAACGGTATACATCAATGACTGGTAATTAGATGATGGAATACTATGTTCGACCTCAACGCCTCTATTCACATAGTAGGACATGTACTCGTAGCTGTTTGTGTAGAAGAATTTCCATATTGGTGGTATTTCATATATGCTACCTCCTTGATCGTTCCAGTGTTCATGAGATTTCAGCTCTCGTGACTTGATTCCAGTGTATATCAGATATCTTCAGCCATTATGGAGATCTTGATCCATGGTATATATTCAACTTTCATGGAGATCTTGGTCCTTTGTATATCTTCATCATGGAGATTCTGATCTATTATTGTTGAACCTCATTTTGCTATCATTTTTGGCATTCAAATTACGCATTTAAATACATGTTTTGTTATGTTTTTGCATAATTTATGTCATGCATATCGTTATTCAGCACAAGGTAAGAACAAATTTAATGTTTATTCAACTTTGGTTATGAATATCATTTTTATGATTTTATTAACTCAAATATATATTATTTAAAGCATATTCAATATATTAATTAATATGTGTATTTGTTTGCAGGTTATGTAGTATGTTTGGGAGAATTTATAAACAAAACACATTCATCTTACTCAATCTAGAATTATTGCCTTTTATGATTGACTAAATTTAGAAGAGTAGTCGACCACTAAAGGGTCGACTTGCTCAATCTCTTGAAAACAGTGTATATAAACATCTCCACGCAGAGAGATAGGGGATTGATTGATACATTAGGTAGATAGTTAGTCTGTTTTGAGAGAATAAGATTGTAACTATGTTCCTTGTTTTTAATAGAAGCTCTATGCCTTGCTGTTTATGACTGTGTTTGAAAGAATTCGCCAAGAATTACCCATGATTGTTGAGAGGGATCCTCGACAATTCATGGTTTCTATTTGCGTATGAGTTTTTGTTATCTCTTCATCATAGATAAATAGTTTTATTTTTAATTTTTTATATATTTTTTTTGTTCTCTGTAACATGTATTTACCATAGTTAATATAATTCACACTCTGTTGTTAATGTAGTTCTCGTTTATAGAATTAAAATGACTGGCCACATATAGCTTATTTCTAGTTTGCTTTTAGGTTTCCTTTCAATTTAGTGCTTAATATTATGTCAGTCTTAGGTATAATTTATAATTAGAGATTAGTTTTGCTACTTTTTTTCTAAACTGTAAATTATTTCAGCAATGTTTCAATTTGTTTTATTTTATAATAGAAACAATCTCTTCATATCCATAGATTAGTAATCCCTTTTGATTATTTTAATTATTAAATAGGTGTAAATGATTTCCTTTATGCATCTTGTTTTCATATGCACAAAATCAGTTGATAATTAAATCATTTAGGTTCGTTTTTATTATTCTTTGTATACAGCCTCTCATTCGGATTGTGTGTTTGGACTGTCATTCGGACCTTCCTTCTAGACTGCCATCCAGCCTTCCATCCGACCTCTAGTGTTCTTAGTTTAGTTTTAACTTGTTTTCCAGTTTTATTTCTTTGGATTTTTTAATTTTGTTATGTTTTGGTAATTAGGTAATAGTTACATCAGCCTCTAGGACCTTAGGTTAGATTATTTTAAAGTACTTATTAAAATCCCTTTTTGTATTTCTTTTCAATCAAAGTATGTTTTTGAATTATGATTTGATTTACTTATTTTGTCTTTTATTTCCTCATTTATCATCGCTGTAATATCTGATAATTGTATCTTTGGTTTAGTTTAATTCACTGTTGTTTATATTGAACTTAGGGGTAGACATGTTAATTTCTGGAAAATACACCAATACTATGTAGATTGATACTAGAATAGGATTTATTCCTTTTATTGTATGTTTACTAAAAATGATTATAGGCTAAAGAATTAGAGAATTCTTCTTAATTAAGTTTTCTATTTGCTTATTTTTTTATTTTTTTCTACCTATTCATAAATTATACCTTTCTCAGTTTCTGAAGTTGTTTATGAAAGTTTTCCCATTCTTAGATTAAGAAGAAGAAGAGTTAATTAAAGAGTAGTTTGATATTATCCTAGTATGATGTTTTTCTTTAATCACATTAATAATTAAATGTTTAAGATTTTGACTCAATTTTTCATTTTGAAATATTTTTCAATCTTTTGTTTATTAAAGTATCTCTACAACGCCCTAGGAACCCCTCTACCTTCGCATATATTTTGTAGCAAATCTAAGCCTACCAACCTCGGTCAATAATTAAATATTAGGTGTATTTAAGATAGTAGAACACACCCAACAATTATATATTATATGTGGCGATGACCATACATGTCACAGTTTGTATATCATGCCTATTCATGGCCATTGTACTCTTATGTATCCGGGACTACTATATGTATTTGCAGTCATGAGCAGAGTTTGATTATTGTATTATACTGTTGGATGGCTGGTTCTTCCACCTAGTTCTTCACCACTCCACTTCTGGGATGGATTTATAATTTATTTCGGCCATCATGTTACCCCTCTGACCTCACACATTAGGGGGCATCTATTACAGCTGATTTTACCACACATGGTAGATCACACATTTGTGGCCTTCCCTATCCCTTTGTAGACTCTTTGAACCCCATGGACTATTTTTGTACCTTTGATGTTTCCAAGATCATACCTAAAACATTCATTATTTGTTGTACGCGACTTTTAATCCCTTTCTTGCGTATATACGTGGATATTACCCCTAAACCCGCGTACATCGAGATGTGTCCAAAAGACCAAATAATTTTGGAGTTTTCCTTCATGTGGATCTGAGTCACTTGTATTTTGGCCTTCCATATGCCTTGAGATCACTCAGATTTGACCTTCCATTACCCCATTGAAGCACTATATAAGGAACCCTTTGGATACATTGAGGAGGAGGAATTGAAGAGCAAGAAAGCTATAGTCCATTGTTGCCGTAGCTTGCTTTTACTTGACTCTGCATCCCTTTGTCCCTTGGAGTAATTTGTGTTCTTCCCAAGCTTTCCTTTGCTTGTGATCTTGCTATCGAGAGATGGAGGATTGAAGTGGCGGAGGCCCAGGTGGAGGACTCAGTTTCTCTGGTTAGCAGACGTGCCGAAAGAGGTTGCCACTTATGTAATCTATGATTTATTTAATAGAAATATATTTTCCTGTCCAATGATGTGAATTTAAATGAATATGGAATCCATGGAGGTGTTTAATTTCTTATGTATCATTGATTATATATTCTATAGTAGGCCTAACACTATATCATATAGCATGATTTCCTTGTTTACTATTGTTGAGAGTAAATTGCTAAAGCAAGTGGGATTGGAAAAAACCCAATGGGGATCTACTACAACCGTCCAGAATAAGGTATGTTTCAAGATACTTTAGTGTTAGATTTTGTATTTCTCTTTCATATTGGGAAGGGATTGATTTCTGCGGTTTCTCTGTCTGTTGTGGTACACCCCAAGCCATAGGAATTTTTCTCCGTAACAGGTACTACTGGACGACACAAGTGAAATATTTGAACTGCTTTGTTGTTGGCGGTGATTTTTAACCTTTTTATTCTCTACTATCTTACTGATAGCTTCTATTTTTCTATTTAATCATGCCTCCATATCTGGGAGTATTTTGTTTTTATCTCTTGTTTAAGCGTCGCATTGTTAATCTTTATTTATTTTTGCAAATCTTCTTGATTCTTTGCGAGTGTTTCCTGTGTGGCAACATGAAATGAGGCATATAACATGTTCGGACTGCTGACTTGATCTGAACTAGATATGAGTCTTTGTATCACCTAGATTAATGTATTATGATTTTGTGTCATGATGCTCAAGTTTTGTGTTAATGTGTTTATGTTTTGAGTTATGGTACTCATTTTCTCATCCAAGTCTTTTTTTTTTCGTTCAAGATGTCAAATGTTTCATCCATCCTTCTTTCTAGTACCAGAACAAACTTGTCTTTGAGTACCACATTGTTATTTTTCATCTCTTCCTTCAATATTTTTTGGTTAGAGACAAGGGACTTGATGTCCTTTTCCATTTTTTTCGATTTTTTCTTTTAGTTTCTCCATGGTCTTGGACCTTGTATATGGAGGTGTGTACTGTGACGCTTTTTTGGCTTGTGTGGTGTGAATTTGTTTTCTAAAGATGGCAAGGTTTAAGGATTAATAATTAATTATTATATAATAGAATCTTTAATTTATTATTTTATATAATAAAACAAAAAATTGAACTATTATAAAACCAACACATGGTTTGGTTGAAGCCTTCAATAACAAGTACAACTAATAGACGGGAAAAGGGATAAACTTGACGTAGGCCTCTAATACTTTTAAAATAATCTATTGGTGTACCATTGATGAGAGTAGAAAAGTTAGCATTAGAAACAAAAGCCCTAATCCAGTATACAACTTCCATTAGGAGACCTATCTAAATAAGGACCAATCTAAAAAAAACCAATCAATTGTATCACAAGATTTAATAAGATCCATTTTTAAAATGAAATCCTTCTTCTTTTTATGTTTAATAGAATGGATACATTCCTGAGCAAATCCTATGGCATACAAGATCTAATGATTTGACAAGAAATTGAAATGTTCCCTTGAAATGTTTTTTTCCAGAATTTGCTTGATATGAGAAGAAATAATCTTTGTAATTACCTTGTAAATGAAATTACATAAAGAAATCAGATGATAAGCATTGAAGCAACTTGGTTTATCCTTTTTATAAATAAGATTGATATAAGTGGTATCTACAATATTAGGAATAAAACTATTATTTATAGATTCCTCCACAACATCCAAATGATATTGAACCACTAAATAAAAAATGGATAAAATATTCCACTCTAAGCCAAAAAACTCTTCTTTTCAACTTCAAAGTTTCCTCTTCTTGTTTAAAAACATTTCCTTTATCAACCATCAAAGAGATGAACCTTTCATTCTTATCAGTTGAAAAAATATTTTCATCAACCAAACTAGACATGTCATTAATCTCCGATTCAATAAGAAACAACTCTTCTTGATTCCTATCCTTATTTCTCTTCTCCCAATCTATAACATCAATTTTGATTTTTTTTAACTTATTGTTGGTTTAACTCCTTTTGCAGACCCGGGTTTACTTTATTGTACCAATAAAACCCCTAGTTCACTGGCCCTTTCGGTGACAGATCTTAGAACGGCTTGAAGCCTCACCCGAAGTGATATTAGATGGGTTGGATGAAGAATCAAGTTTCCTCAACCAGGTTCTGTAGCATCCTGGGTTCTCTTGACTCTACTTAACCAGTGGGATCTCTCTGCATGGATTGGTTCTTTCTTCCTAGCAGACTCTACTATGAGACTGACTCCTATCGCATCGCATCTTCTAGGGTGATGCGCAAACTTACTCTTCTGCTTAGATCTTATCCTGCGATATCTCACACCGCAGCTCCTCCGATGGTGCGATATCGCCTTCCTACACTACGATACTTCCTGTAGTGAAAATTGATATACTCAACAAATCTCAAGGTCCAGAGGCTTCCTCTCTGGGTATAATAGCTCAGTTAACCTTCATCAAGGTGTTTAAACAACTTCACTTAGCTATTAAAAAAATTAAATGCAATGGTTGAGCTCTCTTCTCGGCCGCTTCAGGTACTATTTCCTTTGACTTTCTTGTTCCGATAGTAGCTTTTCCTATAGCTGCGAGACCCTGCTCCAACACTTATATAGAAAGGCATGAGTTTGAAAACTAAAACCAATTTTGGGGTGCTCCAACCATTTCAACTAGGTCATATCATAGAAATATTTATCTTCCATCCAGGTATGATTAAACTTGAAAGGATAATTTATCTTCTTGTTTTCAAAATCTAACCGTAGAATAAATCGTTTATGATCAGACATCCATAAATCCAAGGACCATCTTCAATATCTTCCCACATATCTACTTAAATATATAGCTATAATGAAATGGTCCAACCTTTTTGCAATACCTTCTTTTCCAACACTTCCATTACTCTAAGTCAGATCCAAGAAACTAGGAGTAATCCCTCACACGCAAAGGAACTATAATCCCTCGCCAACTGCGGAAACATGGTTATGGAAGTCACCCATTAACATATATAGGGTGAGCCTGGGCCTACCCCATGGGCATTGTTGACTGATCTTGCTATGTCAAGACGATGTCTTTTGGTGTCATGTTGGTATTGTGTTGAGTGATTGAACCACAGGTCTAGACAAGAAGAAGAGAGAGTCCAACACCTTTGCTCTCCTTGACTAAACATATGGTGGTAATAGGTTCTTCTCTTCTATGGTGGTGCCTGTGTCTCTTCGTGATGGAGACGTTGGTGCTTCCACCATAGGTATGACCTTAGTGGGTTTGTCCTCAACAACCTTACGCTTGTTTGATAAAATTGGTACCCTGACCCGAGGCATTGATAACTCTGGGATATCCTTGTCTGACACAAATGATCCCAAGCTAGTTACTAGTATATCAACTGCTATATTTTAAACCAGAGCCACTGCAGGGGCCGAACCAAGGGCCGAAGCAGGGGTTGAACCATCCATAGGAGATTTTTTTGGTCTTGGTCACACCATTGTTTTCATTTCTCCTTCACATTGTTGGACCTTTAGCGACATGATCACTTCAACAATTGGGCACGGTGATGCGATGGTAATGTATGATTGCTCATTGGAGCTGGAAATTTCAATGACCATGAGTTTTGTCTCTCTCAATCATAAATTCTGTCTCGCTCTTCTTATCTATGTGCAAGAAACTGAACCTTGATGATGAAGCCTCATATTCATAGGCATGTGCACGTCCTACATGTGATCATTCGATGGTAGATCGATGTCTTTTCGATCACATGGGATTCCGATTCGATGCAATCCAACATTAATTCATGTACTCAAGTTCTAATATGTACCTATCAGGGAATTTATGGAAAAGATGATGGATGGGATCAAAATTCATGTCCTCGTTTTCCTTGGACTCATCAAATGAATGAAACCTCATTTTCATAATCACCTAAATATTTTTGGGTATTTGGGATTTAATGACGACTAGCTATCATTCCCGCTCGTATTACGATTTGGCATACCCCTATCGCATACGTGTGATAGAATAGTTCCCTTTCTTTTTTATTTTATTTTTTTCATATAGTCCCGCCTCACCCAGGCATGTCATGGCCATCATAGTAAGGTCTTAATCATCTTCCATTGACCATTCCCGCAACTAGCGTTCCATCAAGCTTACGTAATTTCAATGAGCCTACATCAGTGATGTGCGCATTTTCAAAAATTTACTGTCACATAGCAAAAAAATTCCTCTGACTTTGAATTGCTTAGTCCTAGTATGATGATCATGCCATGATTTTTTTCTTTGCTTCTCTATGTTTTGATGGAATCCTATGACGAAGCGTTCTTCTTCCATCTAAACGCATTTCGACAACCTTTTCCCAATAGCATCTTCTTCAGTCATTTCTGTCAATGCAACAATTCTTAGGCTTGGAACTATATATTCCATCGACACAACAAATTCTTGCCCATACACCAGTCTAAATGGAGTGTGCCTTGTCAATATTTTGCAAGTTGTGCGGTACGCCCATAACAAAGTTGACATTTTCTGATCCCAGTCATATCGGCACGCATTGCACTCTTTGGTTAGTGCATTCTCCATATTCTTGTTGAAGGATTAAACCGTTCCATTTGCCTGAGGATGATAGGGAGTCATTTTCCTATGTTGAATGTGGAACTCTACAGTAAGCTCATCAATCATTTTTTTAACAAAATGCATACCTTGGTCACTGAGAAAAATTTTCGGGCAGCTAAATATGGTCACCACATTTTCAAATAAAAACTTCGCCGCAGTCACAATAGTAGAATCTCTAACAGGTGCGGATTTCACCCATCTGGTTAAGTAGTTTGTCATTGTGATAATGTAGCATGTGCCAGTCCTCTTCCTGTGTCGACTAATCAGACCAACAAAACCAACGCCCCACTTGTCGAATGCTTGCAGTGTTATTTGTGGCATAAGCGACATCTCCTCGTGTCTCGACTATTTTCCTGTCCTCTGGAAAACATCACATCGTTAAAAAACCTCTTGGAATCCATATGGATACTAGGCCACCATAGTCCATATTGTAATATATTACGCACAATTTCCTTTCCAGCATAGTTCCCTCCTGCGACACCGGCATGGGCTTCGTTCATTATCCATTGTTGCTTGTAGTTGAAAACACATCGACGCAGTGATTCATCAGGGCCCAACTTGTATAGTTGGCCAACAATGAGCGTAAATTAAGCAACTATGATGACCAAATGTTTCTTTTGTGCAGTGGTGAACCCTTCAGGTGCATAACCTATACTCAAGGAGTGGATGATAGCGTTAAACTTCTTATTATGATTATTAAGCATGGTGACGAGAAACAGTTGTGCATCAGGAAAGTTATCCTATAGGATGGTTGGTTCTTTGCTAGTTTCTATATTCAACAGGTGACTAGGCCCTACATTAATTCAACCAGTCTTAACAATGACTTCAAATTCAAATTCTTGAAACAGGAGGAGCCATCGATGAATCTTCCCCCCCAACACTAGCTTGTTGACCAGGTATTTTAAGGCCGAATGATCATTGTACATTTTTAAATGTCCACCCAACAAGTAGTGTTGGAACTTCTACAATGCATAGACCATGGTGAGGCCTTCCCTCTTCGTCGTCGTGTAATTTTTCTCTGTCGTTGATGTTTTTCTTCTAGAAAAATCGATAGTGTGGTCAAGCACACCCTCTCCTGGTTGTGTGAAGACTATTCCAAGCGCGATTTACGACAGGTCGACATGGACATGGAACTTCTTCTTCTAGTTGGGAAATACAAATATTGGCACAGTGGCCATATTTCTCTTTAATTCGTCCAATCTTTCCTGAAAATCTTCTGTCCATTGAAACTTTGCATCTTTCTTCAATAGTTTCTTCATAGGTGTACTTATCTTTGCATATCCTCTGATAAATTTCCTGTAGTAGTGGGTGTCTCCCAGTACTGATCTGATTTGTGTAACTGATGTAGGTGGTGGTAGTCAAGAATGATCGCAACTTTTTCTTGGTTGACCAAAATTCTGTCGCGACACACGACATGTCCCAGCAGTACACCAAACAGTGCGCAAAAAAAACATTTTTTTTTAATTAAGCATAATCTGATACTGGTGACAATGACCCAGCATCATGCACATACTCTAAATACGGTCTCTTACTAGACCGAATATAGTCCAATCATCAAAGTATAATTCAAGAAATTTACGAATAAAATATTTAAAAGCAAAAACTACTATTCTAGAAAAAATAGCAAGTGCACTCTTCAGTCCTCAGACTTTGAATTTCTTAGTCCTAATATGATGATCATGCCATGATTTTTTTCTTTGCTTCTCTATGTTTTGATGGAATCTTGTGACGAAGCGTTCTTCCTCCATCTAAATGAGCTGCGACAACCTTTTCCCAATAGCATCTTCTTTGGTCATTTCTGTCAATTTAACAATTCTTAGGCTTGGAACTATATATTCCATCGACATAACAAATTCTTTCCCATACACCAGTCTAAATGGATTGCATGTTGTCAATAGTTTACAAGTTGTGCAGTATTCCCATAACAAAGCTGACATTTTCTGATCCCAGTCATATCGGCACGCATTGCACACTTTGGTTAGTGCATTCTCCATAATCTTGTTGAAGGATTCAACCGTTCCATTTTCCTGAGGATGATAGGGAGTCATTTTCCTATTCTGAATATGGAACTCTGCAGTAAGCTCATCAATCATTTTTTTAACAAAATGCATACCTTGGTCACTGAGAAAAAATTTTAGGCAGCCAAATATGGTCACCACATTTTCAAATAAAAACTTCGTCGCAGTCACAATATAGAATCTCTAACAAGTGCAGCTTCAGCCCATCTGGTTAAGTAGTCTGTCATTGTGATAATGTAGCATGTTCCAGTCCTCTTCCTGTGCCGACTGATTGGACCAACAAAATAAACGCCCCACTTGTTGAATGCTTGCAGTGTTATTTGTGGCACAAGCGACATCTCCTCATGTCTCGACTATTTTCCTGTCCTCTAGAAAACAGCACATCGTTGAAAAAACTCTTGGAATCCATATGGATAGTGGGCCACCATAATCCATATTGTAATATATTACACACATTTTCCTTTCCAACATAGTTCCCTCTTGTGACATCGGCATGGGCTTCGTTCATTATCCATTGTTGCTTCTAGTTGAAAACACATCGACGTAGTATTTCATCGAGGCCCAACTTGTATAGTTGGACAACAATGAGCATAAATTCAACAACTATGATGACCAAATATTTCTTTTGTGCAGTGGTGAACCCTTCAGGTGCATAACCTATACTCAAGGAGTGGATGATAGCATTAAAATTCTTATTCTGATTATTAATCATGGTGAACACAAACAGTTGTGCATCAGGAAAGTTATCCTATAGGATGGTTGGTTCTTCGCCAGTTTCTATCCTCAATAGGTAAGTAGGCCCTACATTAATTCAACCAGTCTTAACAATGACTTCAAAGTCAAATTCTTGAAACAGGAGGAGCCATCGACGAATCTTCCCCCTCAACACTAGCTTGTTGACTAGGTATTTTAAGACCGAATGAGTAGTGTTGGAACTTCTGCAATGCATAGACCATGGTGAGGCCTTCCCTCTTCATTGTCATGTAATTTTTCTTTGTCGTTGATATTTTTCTGCTAGCAAAATCGATAGTGTGGTCAAGCGCACCCTCACTTGGTTGTGTGAAGACTATTCCAAGCACGATTTACGACACGTTGACATGGACATGGAACTGCTTCTTCTAGTTGGGAAATACCAATATTGGCATAGTGGCCATCTTTCTCTTTAATTTGTCCAATCTTTCCTGAAAATATTCTGTCCATTGAAACTTTGCATCTTTCTTCAATAGTTTCTTCATAGGTGTACTTATCTCTGCATATCCACTGATAAATTTCCTATAGTAGTGGGTGTCTCCCAGTACTGATCTGATTTGTCTAACTGATGTAGGTGGTGGTAGTCAAGAATGATCGCAACTTTTTCTTGGTTGACCAAAATTCTGTCGCGACACACGACATGTCCTAGCAGTACACCAAATGGTGCACAAAAAAAACATTTTTTTTGAATTAAGCGTAATCTGATACTGGCGAAAATGACCCAACATCATGCACATACTCTGAATGTGGTCTCTTACTAGACCGAATATAGTCCAATCATCAAAGTATAATTCAAGAAATTTATGACTAAAATATTTAAAAGCGAAAACTACTATTCTAGAAAAAATAGCAAGTGCACTCTTGAGTCCTCAGACTTTGAATTGCTTAATCCTAATATGAAGATCATGCCATGCTTTTTTCTTTGCTTCTCTATGTTTTGATGGAATCCTATGACAAAGCATTCTTCCTCCATCTGAATGAGTTGTGACAACCTTTTCCCAATAGCTTCTTCTTCGGTCATTTCTGTAAATGAAACAATTCTTAGGCTTGGAACAATATATTCCATCGACACAACAAATTCTTTCCCATACACCAGTCTAAATGGAGTGCACCTTGTCAATAGTTTGCAGGTTGTGCGATACGCCCATAACAAAGCTATCATTTTTTGATCCCAGTCATATTGGCACGCATTGCACACTTTGGTTAGTGCATTCTCCATAATCTTGTTGAAGGATTCAACCGTTCCATTTGCCTGAGGATGATAGGGAGTCATTTTCCTATGCTAAATCTGGAACTTTGCAGTAAGCTCATCAATCATTTTTTTAACAAAATGCATACCTTGGTCACTGATAAAAATTTTCGGGCAGCCAAATATGGTCACCACATTTTCAAACAAAATCATCGCCGTGGTCAGAATAGTAGAATCTCTAACAGGTGCGGCTTCAGCCCATCTGGTTAAGTAGTTTGTCATTGTGATAATGTAGCATGTTCCAGTCCTCTTCCTATGTTGACTGATTAGACCAAAAAAATCAATGCCCCACTTGTCAAATACTTGCAGTGTTATCTGTGGCACAAGCGACATCTCCTCGTGTCTCGACTATTTTCCTGTCCTCTAGAAAACATCACATCATTGAAAAAACTCTTGGAATTCATATGGATAGTGGGCCACCATAGTCCATATTGTAATATCTTATGCACAGTTTCCTTTCCAGTGTAGTTCCCTCCTGCGACATCATCATGGGATTCGTTCATTATCCATTGTTGATTGTAGTTGAAAACACATCGACGCAATATTTTATCGGGGCCCAACTTGTATAGTTGGCCAACAATGAGTGTAAATTCAGCAACTATGATGACCAAATGTTTCTTTTGTGTAGTGGTGATCCCTTTAGGTGCATAACCTATACTCAAGGAGTGGATGATAGCGTTAAACTTCTTATTATGATTATTAATCATGGTGACCACAAACAATTGTGCATCAGGAAAGTTATCCTACAGGATGGTTGGTTCTTCGCCAGTTTCTATCTTCAACAGGTGACCATGCCCTACATTAATTCAACCAGTCTTAACAATGACTTCAAAGTCAAATTATTGAAACAGGAGGAGCCATCAACGAATCTCCCCCCCCCCCCCAACACTAGCTTGTTGACTGGGTATTTTAAGGTCGAATGATCAGTGTATATTTTAAAATGTCCACCCAACAAGTAGTGTTGGAACTTCTGCAATGCATAGACCATGGTGACAATGACCCAGCATCATGCACATAATCTGAACACGGTCTCTTACTAGACCGAATATAGTCCAATCATCAAAGTATAATTCAAGAAATTTACGAATAAAATATTTAAAAGTGAAAACTACTATTCTAGAAAAAATAGCAAGTGCACTCTTGAGTCCTCATACTTTGAATTGCTTAGTCCTAATATGATGATCATGCCATGATTTTTTTCTTTGCTTCTCTATGTTTTGATGGAATCTTGTGACAAAGCGTTCTTCCTCCATCTGAATGAGCTACGACAACTTTTTCCCAATAGCATCTTCTTTGGTCATTTCTATCATTGCAACAATTCTTAGGCTTGGAACTATATATTCCATCGACATAACAAATTCTTGCCCATACACCAGTCTAAATGGAGTGCACCTTGTCAATAGTTTGCAAGTTGTGTGGTATTCCCATAACAAAGCTGACATTTTCTGATCCCAGTCATATCGGCACGCATTGCACACTTTGGTTAGTGCATTCTCCATAATCTTGTTGAAGGATTCAACCGTTCCATTTTCCTGAGGATGATAGGGAGTCATTTTCCTATGCTGAATCTGGAACTCTACAGTAAGCTCATCAATCATTTTTTTAACAAAATGCATACCTTGGTCACTGAGAAATTTTTTTAGGCAGCCAAATATGGTCACCACATTTTCAAATAAAAACTTCGTCGCAGTCACAATATAGAATCTCTAACAAGTGCAGCTTCAGCCCATTTGGTTAAGTAGTCTGTCATTGTGATAATGTAGCATGTTCCAGTCCTCTTCCTGTGCCGACTGATCAGACCAAAAAAATCAATGCCCCACTTGTCGAATGCTTGCAATGTTATTTGTGGCACAAGCAACATCTCCTCATGTCTTGACTATTTTCCTATCCTCTAGAAAACATCACATCGTTGAAAAAACTCTTGGAATCCATATGGATAGTGGGCCACCATAATCCATATTGTAATATCTTACACACATTTTCCTTTCCAACGTAGTTCCCTCCTGTGACATTGGCATGGGCTTCGTTCATTATCCATTGTTGCTTCTAGTTGAAAACACATCGACGTAGTATTTCATCGGGGCCCAAATTGTATAGTTGGCCAACAATGAGCGTAAATTCAACAACTATGATGACCAAATGTTTCTTTTGTGTAGTGGTGAACCCTTCAGGTGCATAACCTATACTCAAGGAGTGGATGATAGCATTAAAATTCTTATTATGATTATTAATCATGGTGAACACAAATAGTTGTGCATCAGGAAAGTTATCCTATAGGATGGTTGGTTCTTCGCCAGTTTCTATCCTCAACAGGTGAGCAGGCCCTACATTAATTCAACCAGTATTAACAATGACTTCAAAGTCAAATTATTGAAACATGAGGAGCCATCGACGAATCTTCCCCCTCAACACTAGCTTGTTGACTAGGTATCTTAAGACCGAATGAGTAGTGTTGGAACTTCTGCAATGCATAAACCATGGTGAGGCCTTCCCTCTTTGTTTTCGTGTAATTTTTCTCTATCGTTGATATTTTTCTGCTAGAAAAATCGATAGTGTGGTCAAGCGCACCCTCACCTGGTTGTGTCAAGACTATTCCAAGCACGATTTACGACATGTCGACATGGACATGGAACTGCTTCTTCTAGTTCGGAAATACCAATATTGGCATAGTGGCCATATTTCTCTTTAATTTGTCCAATCTTTCCTGAAAATCTTCCGTCCATTGAAACTTTGCATCTTTCTTCAATAGTTTCTTCATAGGTGTAGTTATCTCTGCATATCCTCTGATAAATTTCCTGTAGTAGTGGGTGTCTCCCAGTACTGATATGATTTGCATAACTGATGTAGGTGATGGTAGTCAAGAATGATCGCAACTTTTTCTTGGATGACCAAAATTCTGTCATGACACATGACATGTCCCAGCGGTACACCAAATGGTGAGCAAAAGAAACATTTTTTTTTTAATTAAGCGTAATCTGATACTGTAAACAATGACCCAGCATCATGCACATACTCTCAATATGGTCTCTTACTAGACCGAATATAGTCCAATCATCAAAGTATAATTCAAGAAATTTATGAGTAAAATATTTAAAAGCGAAAACTACTATTCTAGAAAAAATAGCAGGTGCACTCTTGAGTCCAAAGGGCATTACCGTATATTGGTAGAATCCCCATTCCATGACAAAGGTAATTTTGTGTCAATCCTCCTTCACGATTCTTACTTGGTGATTCCCAGAGAAGCCGTTGGTGAATGAATACATCTCTGTCCCTCTGACACTTTCGAGTACTTCATTTGTGAATGGTGTTGGAAATATATCATGCATGAATGCATCGTTCAAATTCCTCAGGTTGACACAGATTTTGACTTTGTCGGTTGCCTTCTTATCCTGGACCACTATAGGGCTGATCCATTCTAATTCTTTGACGGGTTCAATGATTCCTGCGTCGACCATTCATCCCAACTCAACTTTCACCTTCTCTTTATACATTGGGTTCAACTAATTAGGTCGCTGCTTAAAAGGTTTAGCATCTAGTTTCAGGGTTATTTTCATCTCCCCTAGGTCTCCCATTATTCCCTTTATCTCTCAAAATATGGTAGGGAATAGGTCTTGATACTGATGCAATAAGTATGCAATATTTGATACCATCTCATCATCCCAATATATCTTCTATTGGAAAACTTTGGGTTTTCCAACAAGCAAATGTTCACTTTCTTAATTTTTAACGGCTTGAGGAACTGGTCACTCTAAATACCACTTCCTTTGACTTCGAGCATACCCTCCGACTCTGGTATGTTTATGTTAGTCGGTTAATCATTTGGTTCTCCATCCATATTGTAACAAGCCATCCATTGTTGGATGGTCGCGCTGCACTAGTGGGAATTTGTCACTTTGATAGAGATTTCAATGAATGTATTTTACTTGATCTCTTGAAGCGCATCATCAACTGTTGAATAATCATTAGCAAATACAAAGGTGTGCGCAAATTATTTATCCACCTCATCCCAATCCTAAGTTCCTTGTCGCAACTCCATCGATGTATACCAGCCCCTGGGTGTAATTTCCATTCTATGTATGAAGGGATGGAACCATTCATGTCGCAAGTAATCTACAAATGTCATGCGACACTGATTGAGATGTTCAACAAGGTTCAAAAGCCATGTGTACTTCTGACTTACAACAGTGACTTCTTCGGAAAATATGACTTCCAACAATATTCTACACTATTTCCATTCTGATATAGACCTCTTATGCGTACCCCACCATCTAGCATGCGTAGCCTTCAGTACATAGTATAACGCAGATAAGCACTGTGGTTTTGTCACCAATCCTTCAAACTCGCTTAGGAAGGTCGCAAGGTTAGGTAACCCTCATAGGTGGGTAGCTACCTCGACTGATTTTCCACCCATTGCACAGACCTTGTTATCCTGGCACATCTCTGTATAGAGACCTCATCCAATCTATTTTTCCAATTTTCCAAGGCCTCCCCTGAGTCTAATATGCAGGAACTAGAACTCCTCCAGCTCAAGTTTTCATCCACTGTAGGATGTATGTAATCATCTTTCAAGGCACTGACATTATAGATATGCTTTAGATAGTCACCCTGTCCTTCATTATGGACGGGTTCAACATACTGTTGTCCCTCTAGTGGATCAATGGGTCATACGACCCTCATCTCATCATCCTTGAATGAGAGGATCCTTTTCTTAAAATTTATAATGGGATGATTATCTATGGCCCAATCTATCCCAATAAGCATGGGATATGGGTTTGTCTCATCTACAATTTTAATAACCTCAAAGTTTGCAAATGTACACATCCCCTCAATTTCTACGAGGACTTGACTTAGTTTACCAATCGGTAGGACCTTCGCCTGATTTGTAAGACTCAGCTGGACAGGGGACTAGATCAAGTGCGGATTTACCATGCTCTCCATGTTTTTCCCGTCAAGATATTGGTGTCTAAACCTAGATCAAGAATAATATAATCCATGTCATAGTCCCCTATCTGCGCATTCATTCTCAACTCACGCCCAGTTTTAAATTTATTTTTGGCCTCGTTAACCCTTCTTTCAGGTTGCGACTCGACTAGTGTTTCTTCTATTAGTGCTTGTAGTTCTACGATAGCATATTTATCGTGGAGAAATGCTAAGAAACTTGAAATAAATGGCTTCAGCTTACTAAACTTTCTTGGAGCTGGTTTTTGAAAGATCTCTTGGAAGCATTTAGGCATCTCCCTAACTTCTGTTGAGGTCATTGGTTGTTCTAGATCCACAAAATCCGATCGTACGTCCAACAATACTTGCTTCTATTTTTTAATGTTGAATGGTACTTTCTTCTGCGCCGTGGTCGCACCTGCAGTTTTCTTGCGGTATACTCTGATCGAATCCGGTCGCAAAACCTCCTCATGTTACGACAACAACTCTTGGTTCTCTCAGCTCAGCAGCAATCATCTGAACGTTTGGGTTAGGATTTGGATTTGGATTTTTCACGGGGTTAGGACATCCAATAGTCTGATCTTGCCACTTTGCAATCAACTAGGGACACTGCTCCACATTATGGTCTTGCGATTTGAAATAAGAACATGTCTTTGCAGGTTCATGGAAATCTCTGGAATAATGGCCTGACTGTCCACTGTTATAGCATACAACTTGGCTTCTTCCTCTGTCAAATCCTCCTTCTCCTCCTCTACCTCTAAAATTTACAACACCCCTTCCCTGAGAGTGTGGTTGCTGTTGTGGACATTGATTATGCGGCACATATTGATTCTATGGCGCATATAGATTATGTGGTGCATACTGATTCTAATACTTGTTTTGTGGGAAAGGTGCAAGCTGGTAGTGCATTTCCACATGTTCATCCTGATCCTGCTCATCATTCTTGATCGAGAAGGTATCCATTGTATTCTCCTTTAAGAGTCGATATGCTCTGCAATCCTTCTCATCATGCCCTACTAATTTACAAAATTTACAGAAAATACTAGCTAGGGTACTTCCAATCTTCTATAAGTATAAAAATTCCTCGTCATGATGCCCTCTAGTTTGGCATATTTGACACCGGCGTAGTCTGTGGGTACTTAATAGATTTGGCGCACTTGATGAGATGTAGTTCATGTACGATGGACAATTATCCTTGGTGTATCTGTCTATTTAGAATCTTGTGCACCACAAGTCCTCACATGCTTCCTTACCCTTCTTGATGTCCTGAAGCTACACGATCAAATTAGCCAACTGTGACTGAATCTGCATCATACCTATGCCACCATCTCCAATCGGCAATGATTCCAACTTCATCACTAGTTCTAGCACTTCTGTCTGTGACACAATATTCTGTTGCATCAAAGGATTTCGGATGTGTGCTAATAGCACAACAATAAATCACTCTTTATGCTGCACATTCAAAATTTGAAAACTATCTTTGGCCATCAAAGTTTTAAATCGCTGATCAAAATCCCATACAGATTTCGTCAGTAACTACTTGATCTCTTTTATCTCTGTGATGCACTGTGACTCAAATTTAGGTTTTCTGAACTCACAAATCATTGTGAGTCAGATCTCATCAAGGATTTTCTGTGGGGTTCCTGCTAGTACTACAAAAAAATTCATAAACCATTCTAGTGCGCGACCCCACAGAGTCATGATCATCTACACTTTCCTTATGTCCATATTCTGAACTTAGCGATCCATCCAAATGGCTTCGCAAAGGAACCAATGCTACTCTCGATCTTATTCTCCATTCCCATTGAATGTGGGTAATCTAATATCTTTCCCAGCCATTGAGTTGGCATCGAGGATATTCAATGAACAATCTAATGGAGGTAGACTCTCTTGCGTGGTAGTCGCAGTACTAGAACTATCATTATTAATAGTTCTTGTAGGAGATTAGGCTCTAGACCTTACCTCTATTGATACCCTTGGCATGGTGTAGTTGCATCCTGATATCGGTGTCTTTGTATATTCTTCAGATTCTTCTTGTCCCTCATAAATTGGGCTATATTCTTCCTCTTACTCGCAATACCCTTCGTCGAGCTGCTACATGATGTCATATTCACTTCCTTTGAATAGAATAGGAGTCCATCTGCCTCCTACTATCTTTCTTCGTTTTCATGACATGAATCTCCTTCCACTCCTTAGGAATCCAACTTCTAGTTCAATATCTATAATTCGTGGGAACATCTCAATTCACCATTTCCCATTTTCCTTACAGGTCACTTGTGACATATCCCTCCTCCTAGATATGCAACTATAGATGCTTTGAAAATCCCAGGTACCCACAGTAGGGATTCTCCCCAATAATCGTTCCCAATTAGATCGTGTATCGTTTGGTGTGGGGAATCTATCCGGTTAGTATCCCGACTACTGTAGAATTAAATGAAGGTTTAAATCTATTTTACTAGTTGCATCCTAATCCATCATTTATATGTGTTTTTTTATGTTTTATGAATGATATGCAAGTGACCAGGGAACAAAGATCTCATAATGTGGTGCGTAGGTTCTTACCTTCCATCTTATCCTCTTTGTTCCTAAATCACTAAAAGAAAAGAACAACTAATATAATATAATCTATCTAACCTATCCCTAGGGAGAAAGATTACTATTTATATGAATAGTGTACTGCATTGTTTGCACAAAGAACTTTACAGATAACTTACAAATTCAGAATACATAAACACAACAAAAAAATTAACATAGAGATAGCTCAGTGTTGTTAAAGCATTCACTAATCATTTACTGCATAAGATTCATAACATGGAAATGAAATCATTCACAACAAAAAATAGTTCATCAGTTAGAATGATCTCATATATTTGTATAGTAAGCTAAAACATAAATAGTTCTTTATTCAACAATCTACACAGTATGCATTTGAAACTCAGGCGGTCCCTTCTCCAGCAAAAATTCAGTCCTCTTTATTATAACAAGAAATAGTTCTTCTTACAAAAATAATTCCCATATGAGATATAGAAAATTCCCTCTTCCATTCAACTCTACCTATATTTATACATTTTCAAAAATGACTCTCGGTCTTCCTTCCCTTTGGGATTTCTCAACTTTCGGTTACAAAAGTGTTTGTCTTCTAGTATGCTCATTAGTAAAATAATATAAATACAAAATATTACAATCACATTTCCATGTGTAGATGGGACAGAACCACTCAAGTGGGCCCAGTCAACTCATTAACGAATTGTTTCCATGCCATAGCATCTAAAGCAATGATCGCAAAATATGTTGGTTCTAAGGATCTGACCGTGACCTTGTGCTTGGACAGTTGAGTCTTTATGTCAGCCACCCTTGGTGGAGTTACTTGAAGTTGGTATTCCAAAAGGAAATTACTCACTACGGCTTGAGCCACTATACTCTTTATCACCTTTTCATTTAAGCCTTTGATCAGTTGTATGCTAAGTTCATCTTCTTACATCCTGTCATGCAGGTGCTTCAAGTGTTCTTCATGGGCTGGTAACTCCTGTATCCTTTTTGCTGTATATTTTTGGCATTTATTGTGAGTTGTCAGCACCTTCTTATAAAATTCCATGCATTTGTCCGTTGTCTGCTCGACTGCATCTATCAGTCTCTCAGTAGATTTACTGATGAAATTGATGAGATCATACTCGAGTTGCAACCTCTCTATATTCTTCATAGGTGCATTTTTGGGGGGATCTTTATTTGTCTCCAACCATGTGAGCTGACCTTGTATGGTATCTACAATGTCTTGGGTCTTGGCTTTGAACTCAGTAGCTACTACTGAGATCTCTTGCAGTCAAGCTTCTACTTGCTTGATTTTGAAAACCTCTTCTGTGAGCTTAACCTGCACTTGATATATTTTACCTCTAAATAGGAGAGCATGCTCTCTCAGAGGGGCTATACCCATCTTTATGTTGGGGCTACGACCTTAAAGGTCCTTATTTTTGGAAACTCCACGGTTTTGGTGCGAATCTTGTAAGCGGAGTTGCGACCCAAAATAGTCTTAGGGGTGTCGGAGTTGGGTCGAAGCCCCTCTTTTTGTAAATAACCCATGGTTTAAACTCATGGTTTTTAAGCCCATGGTTTAAGTCCATGGTATTGTAATAATGCACTTGTATAAATAGGCACTTATGTAAAGGAGTCAGGTTAGGATTTTGAGACTTTTAATGTATGATGATTTGATGCAAAGAAAGAAAGGCCTATTTTAGGGTTTAAGGTTAAGTCCCAGCTGAGTGCGTGGACGACCTCTGTAGCTGAGTGCGCAGAGGGTTTTGTAAGAAGGTTAAGTCCCAGCTGAGTGCGTGGACAACCTCTGCAGCTGAGTGCACAGAGGGTTTTGTAAGAAGGTTAAGTCCCAGCTGAGTGCGTGGATGACCTCTGCAGCTAAGTGCACAGAGGGTGTTGGTAGAAAGGTGCTGCAACTGAGTGCGTAGTTTAGGATTGCTGAGAAGATCTGCAGCTGAGTGTGCAAATCATAACTATTGTTTGTAAAGAGTTGAATAAAACCTAGTTTTGTGGATGTAGCCCCTACACTATGGGTGAACCACATACATCTTGTGTTGTGGTGGTTCCTTTTGTTTTTGTGTTGTTTTGTTCTATGCATTTAATAAGTAGGTGAATGATAAGTAAGATATATTATTAAGTATTAACTTCACTGTGAATTCCCAGTTAAGGGTTAAGGAAGTAACTGTCTATTTATATAAACTACGAAGCTAATTAAGTAACTGTCAAATCTCTGTGTTGTATGATTAATATTTGTTAAGGCTAAAGGTACAGTAATATCCCTCTTCTGCTTGCAGAAACCTGATTCTGCGGCACCCCATAGCTGTTTTGGGTGAGACTGCAACCTGTTTGCAGGTTGTTCTCGAAAGGGCCAACACTATGGGACTTTTTGTTGGTGTGAAGATAAAAGGATAAAACCCAGGTCTGCCCATAGCCCAACAAATTGGTTCCGTTGCCGGTTGAACAATATCTGCTCAAGAGGGATTTATGTCGTACCTAGAGGGATATGTTTTGGAGGCCATCAGTAAAAGAAATTGGTGATTGGATCAAAGATACCTATCTGAAATTTACTGAACAAGAAAATAAGGATCCTCGTCGTAGTTCAGACAAATTTTTTCAAACAAAAATCTAGCAATCTGATTCAATAAGCAATATGCGTTTTTCAGCCAAGAGCATTTTAATTCTCAAACTAAGTGAGTTCAAGTACTTACCCCTTGTTCCTTTGAAGAACTGTCTTTCTGCTTCACTAAAAGAAGTACGTGTGTCGATGGCGAACTCCATCACAAATGTTTCAAGGGTTCACGTTGTCCAGAAGTCAATGGCTCGAGATACCGCGTTGTTTACTCTTTTCAACAGGTTAATTTTTTCTTTGCAAAAATTCATCTGAGCTACGAAGAGCATCCTTATTTTCTTGTTCAACAAATTTCAGATAGGTATCTTCGATCCAGTCACCAATTTATTTTACTGAGGGCCTCCAAAACATATCCCTCTAGGTACGACGTAAATCCCTCTTGAGTAGATACTGGTCAACCGGCGATGGAACCAATTTGTTGGGCTATGGGCAGACCCGGGTTTTATCCTTTTATCTTCGCACCAACAAAAAGACCCACAGTGTTGGCCCTTTTGACAACAATCTGTGAATAGGTTGCAATCTCACCCAAAATAGCTATGGGGTGCCACAGAATCTGGTTTCTGCAAGAAGAAGAGGGATATTACTGTACCTTTATCCTTAACAAATATTAATCATACAACACAGAGCTTTGACAGTTACTTAATTAGCTCCGCAGTTTAGATAAACAGACAGGTCCTTGCTTAACCCTTACCTAGGAATTCACAGTGAATTTAATACTTACCAATATATCTTACTTATCATTCACCTACTTATTAAATGCATAGAACAAAATATCACAAAAACAAAAGGAACCACCACAACACAAGATGTACGTGGTTCACCCCCAGTGTAGGGGCTACGTCCACAAAACTACATTTTATTCAACTCTTTACAAGCAACAGTCCTGATCTACGCACTCAGTTGCAGATCTTCTCAGCAATCCTAAGCTGCGCACTTAGCTGCAGCACCTTTCTTCCAACACCCTCTGCGCACTCAGCTACAGAGGTCATCCACGCACTCAGCTGGGACTTAACCTTCTTACAAAACCCTCTGCGCACCATTAGAGGAAATTTGGGGTCTAAAATGGGCCTTATAAGAAAACGTGCCAAAATAAGTTTTTGTGAGTTGGAATTCAAGAACCAATAGAATTTCAATAAAATAAGTCAACCATAATGGTTGAATTGACATATTTGTCATTAAAAAAAACTACTTTTTTTGTTCGTATTTTCGACATATCTCATTGTGTTTTTACTCAAATTTCGATCGGGGGAGCTCATTGGATGCGGAATTTGATTCTACATCCAACAAGTACCCACACCGCATACTTTTGATGGACCCTGCTACCCCGAAAACAAGAAATACCTGAAAAAATGTGATGATGACATCATCATCACGTTTTTTCAGGTATTTCTTGTTTTTGGGGTAGCAGGGTCCATCAAAAGTATGCGGTGTGGGTACTCGTTGGATGAGGAATCAAATTCCACATCCAACGAGCTCTCTCAATCAAAATTTGAGTAAAAACACGGGGAGATATGTCGAAAATACGAACACAAAAAGTAGTTTTTTTCTTTCTTCCTCCAAAATTAATCAATATTATTTTATTATTTTAACTATTATTTTATTATTTTCCTTAGGAGGCCCATTTTAGACCCCAAAATTCCTCTAATTTCAGCTGTAGAGGTCGTCCACGCACTCAGCTGGGACTTAACCTTCTTACAAAACCCTCTACGCACTCAGTTGTAGAGGTCATTCATTAGCTACCTTCAATAATACTTCCAAGGAACTATTTATGGCTTCTAGTTCCGTAATTCAAACTTTATACTGCTCTGTTTGTTGGTCGGCTGTGGATTTATGTTCTTTCATTTCTTCCATATTTCTCTCTAAATTCTTCTTCTCTCCATCAAGGATCATGTTTGATAGTTTCAAAGCATCCCTTTCATCTTCAACTATATGGTAGTCCTACTAAAGCTTCTCAAAATATGAAAGAGTGGCATCATATTTTCTCTTTGATTCTCGGTCCACTCTCTCCTCCTTCCTTAAGACTTCTTTTATCTCTTCCATTCTACCTTTATACTAATTAATGATATCCTTAAGCTTACTAATATTATGGCCATTCACCTATGCAGTTGCAACACCCCATGAGGCCATCTACACTGGGTCTTCTTCTACATCCTTCACCATTGTTCTGTTGGTCATTGTGGTGACTTTGGGTTGAGTACCTGTCTTCAAAGTTTTCTCAGTCCTCCAAACAATTGATTTTCCCTTAGGATCAAAAAATGCATCTTCTAGTTTTGCAACTTGATGTTTCTTTGATGGGGTGAGTGGTACCAACCCCAATTCACCCATAGGGAGATGTCCTCTAGTAAGTATACTTCCTAAAGTGGAAGGGAGGTTCTCAGTGTTATTCTAAGCAGGATCTTTCCCCTGATTCTCATTATCTAGCTCTTGTTTATCTTTCGTCCTTTTTTTTTTCTGTGACCCCTTATTGGTTTTTTACTTCTTCATCTTTTGGAGATATTGATATTTCCAACTTTGCAATCTTCTATTTGATAGCTTCTTCTTTATTTCTATGTTCTTCTTCCTTCTTTTCTCCTTGGGCTTCTTCAGCTAAAATTTTCCTTGCATCCTCTGCTAGTCTTTGTGCAGTCTCTTCTTTTTATTTTCTTGCAGCTTCTTCCTCCTATCCATTTGGTTCCAGATTACTGCTGCTACTGCCTTTGACTATTGATATTATGGTATTCCTTTTGAGCCGCTTCTTCAAATCAGTCATTTTGTAAATATTCATGTACATTTCTTCATCTTTGTCCACATGATCAGCATATTCGAAATTAAACTTTAGGAATGCCCGATGGGCTGTAACCTTACCTTGGGAATCATTCCTGTGAAAGATATTTTTACTGAAATGAAATATTTCTAGTTCCTTTATGAACTCAGGTGCACTCTTTAGAAAAATTATAGCTCCCCGCATAGAAAGGTAGTGGTGGAAACACAAACTTTTTCAGATGGAACAAATTACTTCTGAAGCCATCCAGGAACAACTGTCTCACAACTTCCTTATGAACAATATAATTTGTGGTGTATTTAGGCAGCAATGAGGGTGATTTGGTCCCCCCATACATCCTCAAGTATGTGCCTTCTTCAGAGAAGAATTAATACCCAAACTCCTTGATAGATTCCAAAGCACCTTCAAACAGACACTTACACTTCTCCAAGAACACTAGTTGGTATAGGGGGATTAGGAACTCTTCACAAATTAGATTTTAGTGAATATGGTATTTTTAATCCCATAGTATTTGATAAGCTATGTAAATAGGATTTTTACCTCCCTTCCATTTGCAGTTTAGTTTCTCAAAAGCGTGAAAGCAAAGTATGCATTCAACCAAAAAAGATCCCATATAGAACTCAGATTCTCATTGGTGCAAACCTTCTTGGGATGCAGTTATGTAGGTAGATAGGCTATTGGATATTATGTCATCCCGATTGAAAAATTTCCCCTTCATGGCTATAGGGGAAATCAGTGGGATCCATCCAAACTTATAAGATCTTCTATCGGTGTTGGGGCGCGCATCTCAACGGTCCTTAAGATGGGTAACTCCGCGAGTTTTGACTCAAAATAGTCTTAGGGGTGTCGGGGGTTGATTCAAAGTCCTCTATTGTAATAAACCCACGGCTTAAGACCAGGGTTTAGGGTTTTGGGTGCCCATGGTTTGAATCCATGTTTTTGTAAATAGTGCGATATAAATAGGCACTCGGTTAAATAAGAAAGGTTAGGCTTTTTGATGTAAAGAAAGAAAGGCGAAGCTAAGGCTGATTGTGTAAGGAAAGGTTAAGTCCCAGCTGTGTGCATGGAAAACCTCTGCAGCTGTGTGCACAGAGGGTTTTGTAAGAAGATTAAGGAAAGATCTACAGCTGTGTGCGTAGAGGCCTGCTGCTGTGTCCGTGGCTTGAAAGGTCTGAAGGGATCTGCAGCTGAGTGCGCAGATCAAACTGTGATTTTGTAGCAAGTTGAATAAAACACAGTTTGGTGGATGTAGCCCCTACACTGGGGGTGAACCATGTTATATTTGGTGTTGTGATTTCTTGTGCTGTTTCCCTTTCTGTTATCTTTTATGCATTAATAACTGTATACATTTGATAAGTTAGATCATTGCTAATAACAAGCTTCGCTGTGAATTCCCTGTAGTGGGTTAAGCAAGTCACGGTTGTTTATCTATCTGCGAAGTTGTATATAAGTAAATGATAAAGTTGTGTAATCATTGATTAATAAGTTTATTAAAGGCTAAGGTACAGTAATATCCCTCTCTGCTTGCAAAAACCTGATTCTGCGGCACCCCATAGCTGTTTCGGGTGAGACTGCAACCTGCGCGCAGGTTGTTGCTGAAAGGGCCAACACTGTGGGTCTTTTGTTGGTGTGACATAAAAGGATTAAACCTGGGTCTACCCTATTGCCCAACAAATTGGTTCCGTTTCCGGTTGAACTCAGTATCTGCTCAAGAGGGGTTTACGTCGTACCTCGAGGGCTATGTTCTGGAGGCCCTCTGTGACGGCAATCGGTGATTGGTTTGCTGAGACTTATCTGAAATTCGCGCAACAAAAGAACACAAATCCGCGTTGTAGCACACGTGACTTTTTACAAAGGTATGTTTTTTGTGTTGCTTATGAAATTTTCTTTGGTAGTATCCACATAGAGTTGCACCAGTGGTTGTCTAGGTTAACAGAGCGAAGGACGAACCTCCAAGCTCGAAGGGTTCCCACGTGGACCCACGCAAGGGTCAATCTTGTGCAACACGTGAACAACGAGGTATCTTGCGCTGTTGATTTCTGGACGATGCAAACATTGGAAGCCTTCGTGACAGAGTTCGCCATTGACACAAGTACCTCCTTCAACGAAGCTGAACGACAGTTCTTCAAAGGCCCCCGTGGTAAGTTTTTGAATTCATTAAGCTTGTGGATTAAAATACTATTGGTTGAAAAGGGTATATTGCTGTTTGAATCAGACTGCTAGCTTAGTAGTACTAACATATGTTTGCAAGTGATAATACCTTTAATGAGAAAAGCGGTTTGCTGCGAAGTGGAAAAAGGTATAAAAGAGATTTTGACTCCTATTCCTTAGGTCAGGCTACCGCGTCTTCCCCTGTACATCCTGAAGAGTCAGACTCTGAAGAAAAACCTTCAGTCACCCCGCAACGAAGCCCTGTTACCCCTAAAATTCCGTCGTAGTCTGACAGTCAACCAAGTCCGAGTATTTCGGCCACAGGCCAGTATGTCCCTATAAATCCCTCCCCATCAACATCCTGTCCCCCTCCCAGAACCGCCATGGCCCACCTAGTTGATGACATTAAGCTCCCCATCTTCAAAGGCATGGGATTAGAGGACCCAGAACAGTTCTGGTTTTTATGTGAAGCAGTATGGAATGCAAAGAAAATTACCGACCCGGATGTGAGAGCCGCGCAGCTCATTACTTATTTCCGAGACCGGGCTTTGACCTGGTTCATGAAATTCTCCAGTACTCAGAGCCCTACGTTAGATGAGATTAAGGCAGCCATAACCAAAGAATTTAAGAAGCCTAAATCGGAATCGCAGAGCATCATTGAACTCAAAGAGATTCAACAGCGGCGTGGCGAATCAATGTGGGACTTTGACCAGAGATTCAAATTTCTACTGGACCAAGTCAGCTTTACCATTAGTCCTGCGCAGCACAAGGAATGGTTTATTGCAGCATTATTACCACATATCAAAACTCCCCCCATGCAACATAAGGTTGCTGACCAGCAAGAGGCTCTGGAAATCGCAATGAAGCTCGAGACTGCCCCCCGTCGGCGATCATTCTGGTATTGCTCAAATCCAAGCGCAGCTAGCAGCGATGGCCCTGGAACTTCACGAGATGAAGAAGGGGAAACCCGATTGCGAAGAGGTTTGGTGTACGCAATGTCAGACTGAAGGTCACGACAAGGAACGGTGCCCTCTGGTAAGCAAGTACCTGCATACAGGTGCGCTGAACCCATTTCCACCACAAGTCCTATACTGTGAGCTCTGTCGAACGACAGGTCAGCACCGGCCCGAGAACTGTTACCTGCTGCAAAGGTATGGACAAGGACCTAAGAACCCGTACTGTAATTTCTGCAAGTCTGTAGGTCATAATGAGGATGATTGCCGCACCTATGATGCCTATCAGGTGCATAATTACGGCCCAAGTAATGATAGCTACGGTTACCAGGGGGGTGCCTCTGGTAGAGGTTCTTCTGGAGGCTGTGGTGGTATGACCGAAAGAGGCTGTGGCCAGTTGGTGTGTTACAATTGTAACCAAGATGGGCATTTGGCTCGCGACTATCGGAACCCCACTACGACATATCGGTACTACCGCGACGTAGATCATGTGATTGAGAAGTGCCCGCAGCTCATAGCTAAGATTCAGGCACGACAGAGTACCCCTACGCCGAACATCCAGATGATTTCAGTTGAGCCCAAACCTGCCACAACCATCAATGTTGTCACATGGAGTGGAGCTATGACACACCCACAGAATACAGAAAAATAGCCTGCTGACGCTTGGGTTCATAAGGCTCCTACGAAAATCCCATCATTTGATATCACAAGAGAAAGAGAGACATTTATGGAATTCAAGAAATATTTTGCTGGCCCTAGCACATCCGTTGCACCTGTGCAACCACAGCAACTACCTTCACGGCCCCAGGAAGCCCCGCTGGATAACGTAAGTACCCTCTCCTCCTTTTTACAGAGTTGCCTCAAACTTTTAAGAGATCAGGATG
Source organism: Pseudotsuga menziesii (assembly GCA_001517045.1). Lineage (NCBI taxonomy): Eukaryota > Viridiplantae > Streptophyta > Pinopsida > Pinales > Pinaceae > Pseudotsuga > Pseudotsuga menziesii. The sequence continues at coordinate 333,675 of LPNX011226499.1, read as the reverse complement.
CTCTGACGGAGTTACAGAAAGTCATTGCTTCCTGCGGACCTCAACAAAGTTCTGGTTAGGAAAAACTTGTTCATCGAGTCAGCAGAAACGGCAGGGAAATGAGATTGAATGCTCAGATAGTAGCATACGATATGACTGATGTTATCTTGGACTTAGGGTCCGATGTGAATGTGTTAACTAAGCAAACTTGGGAACAAATGGGAAAACCCACCCTCGCTTGGTCCCCTATCCAGCTGAGACTAGCCAACCAGCAAAGGATCGTGCCTCTAGGAAGATTCCTGAGTGTCCACATAGATATTTCTAGGGTCAGTACTGTCATGGACTTCGAAGTAATTGAAATCGTTGATGACAGCAATCCCTACCCAGCCTTGTTAGGAATTGAATGGGCAATGGAAAATGCTGCAGTTATTAACCTAAAGAAGAAACAGATGATCTTCGAAGGGAGAGACTTGAGAGTCATCCTACCCTTGGATCCCTCACAAGGGGAACGGTACACAAAACCACTCCGACTAGAGGATTAGGATGATGTGGAGCCCATCTACACTATCATCACGCAGGAAGAAGGTTATGAGGATCCTCCTGCCGTAGGTTGGGATTCTAGTAGCTCATGTGAGACGGACTCTGAAGATGAATTAGAAAGCTGGCAGAACTGCTTACATGAGCCCCATGGGTGCATCCGTGCCCGGACTACCAAGTCCCTTAGATGGCTCAATTCACAACCAAACACTTTACCTATATTTGATGGCTTTACCAATCCTGAACCGTTCATTGCACAGGTCTCAGGATTAATACCTGAGTCACAGAGACTGGAAGCTCTGGACTCCGCATTTCGAGCCACAGCAGCCAGGTGGTGGAAGACCCATAAGGAACAGATCCTTAGCTGGGAAGCTTGTCAGAAGCTCTTGTACCTGTCATTTAAGGGCCCGACGGAGGAGATGCGAAGCAAGTTCGATGGAAATTCTAATCCTCCAGAACATTTGGCAAAGTGCTATGAATCATGGAAGTATGTTCCTCAAAATGAATGGGTACATAGATTTTTGCACACACTGGAACCAATAGAAAAAAATTGGTATGTGGAGGCTGAGCTCCGCCACGATACTGTAAGTTGGGACTGTCTTGTTCATAGTTTTATGCATACTTTCTCTGCTAATGATGCCTGTCCATCACTAGATGTAGCTATCAGGATAATCCATACTAAGGTATTTGATGACCAAGAAGTACTAGAACATCGACCTGATTGGCCAACACAAGAAGCCCACGCAGTCGAATGTTATAACTTTGCAATTGACGAAGATGATGACCCGCGCAACATCGCTATCCCCGAGTCAGAAGGATGCTGCGATGTACATGGACCAACAGTCGAAGCCCCGGAATTAACTCAGCCCCTGAAGATGCGCACAGTTAACATTGGATCCGAAACACAGCCTAAGATTGCTACAATCGGCGACTATTGGGATGAGGAAATGGTCAGCAAGGTAACCCAACTTCTCCATGAGTACCAAGATCTCTTTCCAACAAAGTTTTCTGAAATGAAGGGTATCCTGGGTGACATTGGCGTAATGAAGATTCCTTTGAAGCCCGATGCCAAACCTGTGAAACAGCGTCCTTATAGATTGAATCCGAAGTATAAAGAAAAGGTTAGGGTGGAGCTGGATAAGATGCTCGCCGCAGGAATAATTGAGCCTGTTGAGGAATTTGAGTGGGTCTGTCCTATGGTGGTCCAGGAGAAGAAGACTAAGGGTGAAATCTGAATATGTGTAGACCTAAGAAAACTCAATGATGCCTGCTTGCATGATCCTTTTCCCACCCCATTTATAGACGAAGTGCTCGACAATGTCAGGGGTCAAGAAGTGTACTCTTTTACCGATGGTTTTTCTGGCTACCATCAGATCCGAATTGCTCCAGAGGATCGACATAAGACAACATTTGCTACCGAAATGGGATCCTTCCAGTATACTGTCATGCCCTTTGGGTTAAAGAATGCACCTGCTATATTTTCTAGAGTAGTCATTTCTGTGTTTAAGGAATACATACATAAATTCCTAGAAGTTTACTTTGATGATTGGACCATTTTTGGGCTAGTAAAAGACCATATAACTAGTTTGAGACTTATGTTGAACAAGTGCAGATAGCACCAAATTTCCCTGAATCTAAGAAAGTGTATCTTTTGTGCACCTTTTGGAATTCTGCTTGGTCACGTTGTATGTAAGCAGGGATTGATGATGGATCCTGTGAAGATCGCTATCATTGTGAACCTGCCACCCCCGAAGTCCGTTAAACAACTTCGCACGACGCTGGGTCACACTGGCTACTACAGGAAATTCATCCAAGGCTATGCTCAGATTACCGCTCCGTTGGAGAGGTAGCTGAAGAAAGATATCAAGTTTGAGTGGACACTGGAGTGTCAAGAAAGCTTAGATATTTTAAAGGAAAAAAGGGTCACCGCCCCTATTCTAGTATTTCCTGACTAGAACAAAGAGTTCCATGTGCATGTCGACGCATCCTCCATTTCTCTGGGTACTGTGCTAGCTCAGTCAGGAGTAGGTAATATCGATCACCCTATCTCTTTTGCAAGCATAAAATTGTCCACCATAGAGAAAAATTATACTACGACAGAAGGCGAAGGTCTCGCTATGGTATATGCACTACAGAAGTTTCAAAATTATCTGCTAGGATCTCATTTTAAGATGTTTACTGACCATTCTGCTTTGAAGTATCTGGTTAACAAGCCTGTGCTAGGTGGAAGAATATGTCAGTGGCTGATCCTATTCCAAGAATATGATTTTGAGATCATCGTTAAGCCTGGAAGACTTAACCTAGGACCTGACCACTTGTCGAGGCTCGATTCAGGCGAAGAACCTACCAATTTGGACGAAGGTCTTCCTGATGCCCAGCTATTTGCTATCCAGATGGTTGATGACTATTTTTAGGATATTGTTCAATACTTGTCTACAGGTTTTCCACCCCCCGAGATGACCACACAGCAGAAGAAGCAGTTGGTGGTTCGAGCAGCGGACTTCCCCTTAATAGCGGGATAGCTGTATAAAATGGGACCAGATGAAATACTGCGCAAATGCATCTTGGAGCATGAACAGCCACTAATTTTGACTGAAGCACACTCTGGCGTAGCAGGAGGTCATTATGCAGGGAAAGCCACTGCCCAGAAGATTTTGACAGCTGGCCTATGGTGGCCCACAGTTTATAAGGATGCAAGAGAATATTGCCACAGCTGCGACGTCTGTCAGAGGATAGGAAAACCATCCAGGAGGGATGAAATTCCCCTAGTTCCACAGGTAACCTTACAAGATTTTGACAAATGGGCTATTGACTTTGTCGGCCCTATCAACCCCCCCACGAAGAAGTCCAGAGCGCGATATATTATTACAGCTACCGACTACCTTACCCGTTGGGCTGAAGCCCAACCAGTCAGGAACTGTAGCGCTGCTACAGCTGCGCAATTCATCTTCGATCACATATTATCTAGGTTTGGGTGTCCTCGTGTCCTTATGAGTGATCAAGGATCACATTTCTTAAATAAAACTATTGCAGTCCTGACTGAAGAATTTCAAGTATACCATCATAAAAGTACAGCCTATCATCCACAAGCAAATGGAACTGTTGAAGATTTTAATAAGATCCTTGAGCATGCTTTGACAAAGATTTGTAATGCTAACAGAAATGATTGGGACCTTCGAATTCCCGCAGTGCTATGGGCTTACAGAACTACTTGTAAAAAGTTGATAGGCCATACACCTTTTCGACTGGTTTATGGGCAAGAGGCCATCATGCACATGGAATACATTGTTCCCAGCTTCAGAATATCTACTTTCACCGAGATGGATGACCCAGCCATAATGACAGAGAGACTGAAATAGATATTAGCACTCGAAGAAGATAGATTTATTGCAGGTTTCCAGCAACAGGTACAGAAAGCTCGAGAAAAAGTGTGTCATGACAGACCCATCAAGAAGAAAAAAATCTAGCAGGGTGATCTTGTGCTCCTCTATGACAGCAAATTCATGAAGTTCCCAGGAAAGTTCAAGGCACATTGGAAGGGACCATATATAGTACAGAAAGTTACTGATGGGGGCGCAGTCCAGCCAGCTAAGTTAAATGGAGACCTTTTCCCTTCTATGATAAATGGGAGTCATCTAAAAAAGTACAAGGACATGCTAGGTACTCAGAATCAGAGGTAGCACCAAGAAACAAAAGTCTGGGTACCCAGAACAGCTGAAATTGGGTACGGGACCATAAGAGAAGATGCTCATAACACTAGGGAATGTCACAGTCTGAAGGATGAAGTATGGAAAGTCAAAGGTTGGTCAGGGGTCACAGGGTCATACTGTGTCGAAGTGGAAGGTGGTCGTTGTGTCATAGGTTCCAACTGTGTCGCAGCGTAGATTGTGATGGATGGGACAAAATGAAATTGGAGGCAATGGCACGTGAGCTACTCTTAATACCTGTAATTATGAGATTTTGGGAAAATCTGAGGTCGGGTGTGATGAGATTCTTGGCATTCAAGCAGATTTGGTGTCATTAATACACTATGTTGACAGATTTTGTAACGAAATTCTATAAGTAAGCTACATTGGATTGTGAAATTTTCCTCGAAGCACTTCTTGGAGTTTGCCCGACTAGAGCCATGTCAAACAATTGTGAAGTCCAGGAGCTAGTACGAGAGCTCAGAGAGAGAGGTATACAGAACCTTTTGAGTAATCCGCCAGTACAGTCGTATTCGACTTAGGTACACAGGCAGGAAGAAGTTCGCTCTAAATCAGGCGAAGGCAGGCACAAATTCACTCTAACGTGGTACAACGAAGGCCATAAGACCTCGCCAAACGACTCTGGGGAGCCCCGCCCTGAAATATTCTGGCATAGCAGAACTGTAGCAGCTGTGTGTCTTATGCAGCATGACACGCAATTCCAAGGGACCCCAAGCTGTGGATGGTTAAGTGTCGCCAACCCGAGCAAAGGATGGGGTTGTAGATGGATCCACAAGGCCTTGCTCAACATAAATATAAAAAAGGAAAGAAGTCGGCAACTGACAACCAGCAGGAAGGACTCCAGGACCCAGCACACAGTGTCTTCACCAAGGAAATTTTACCACCAGCCGAGCAGATAAGTGCCCCAGGATGGGACACTGGTGAGTCTTAGGGGCCTGTTGGGGCGCGCACCTCAACGGTCCTTAAGATGGGTAACTCCACTAGTCTTGACTCAAAATAGTCTTAGGGGTGTCGAGGGTTGAGTCAAAATCCTCTATTGTAATAAACCCGTGGCTTAAGACCAGGGTTTAGGATTTTGGGTGCCCATGCTTTGAATCCATGTTTTTGTAAATAGTGTGATATAAATAGGCACTTGGGTAAATAAGAAAGGTTAGGCCTTTTGATGTAAAGAAAGAAAGGCGAAGCTAAGGCTGATTGTGTAAGGAAAGGTTAATTCCCAGCTGTGTGCATGGACAACCTTTGCAGCTGTGTGCGCAGAGGGTTTTGTAAGAATATTAAGGAAAGATCTGCAGCTGTGTGTGCAGAGGCCTGTTGCTATGTGCGTGGCTTGAAAGGACTGAAGGGATCTGCAGCTGAGTGCGCAGATCAAACTGTGGTTTTGTAGCAAGTTGAATAAGACATAGTTTGGTGGACATAGCCCCTACACTGGGGTTGAACCACATTATATTTGGTGTTGTGGTTGTTGTGCTGTTTCCCTTTCTGTTATCTTTTATGCATTAATAGCTGTATACATTTGATAAATTAGATCACTGCTAATAACAAGATTCGCTGTGAATTCCCTGTAGTGGGTTAAGCAAGTCACGGTTGTTTATCTATCTGCAAAGTTGTATATAAGTAAATGATAAAGCTGTGTAATCATTGATTAATAAGTTTATTAAAGGCTAAGGTACAGTAATATCCCTCTATGCTTGCAGAAACCTGATTCTGCAACACCCCATAGCTGTTTTGGGTGAGACTGCAACCTGCGCGCAGGTTGTTGCCGAAAGGGCCAACACTATGGGTCTTTTGTTGGTGCAACATAAAAGGATTAAACCCGGGTCTTCCCTATTTCCCAACAATCGGCTCTACCAAAAATCCTATTCAGCATCAATACTACTGTTGGCCCGGGAAAGGGGCATAAGAAGGAACTACGCGTGCACAACCAAGGAAACTGTGTCGCGTGCATGATAGAAGCAAAGGAAGATCGTAAGGGATGAAAAGGACCATGAAGGAAGAGCAGATGAGCACAAGACAAAGGAAAAGAAAGCATGAATGTGCACAAATGGAAAACAGTGAGAAAGAGACAGATGTAGAATCCAGATCATGGCTGTATAAGGCAGCGTAAGCCTGCAGCTACGCACGTACAAGAAGATAATAGTAAGTTAGGCCGATAGTGGCTCATGTCAAGTCATGATCACCATAGCTGTAACTAGAGGGGTGGCTGATGGTGACAGCTAACAGAATGTCAGGATGCAGTTGGTCCTGTGTGGCCATGTAAATTAGTATAATTAGGAAGGACAAAATGGTTAGAAGGTTGGTCTATAAGGTTTTCATTGATCCTTGTTCAGTTTTCAGTAGTAGTTTTGTTATTCAGTGGTAATCGAAGGAAGGGGATGTTGATTATGTTGTAATATCATAGTGATCAGAAGAGGAATAAACTCACGAAGAGTATGGTAGCATTAGAAGGGCTATTGAGCCATGGATATGACTACAGTGGGAGAAGACCGCTAGGAGTAGGAGTAGAGTAGGAGAGCAAACCAGAGAGCATGAGAACTATGATTCTAAACTTAAATACATATCTCAAGATCATTCTGCATCCTGTAGACTGCAAGGTGATATATCCTTTCTCATGGAAGATGAAGAGCACCTTGGTGGTTTTTCCCAAATGGGTTTCCACGTTATTTCTGGTGTCCAAATGAATGATTGATGTGGTAAATGTTTATGTGATTGATTAATAGTTGCTTTCCATATAATGTTAAATGTGGTGCAGTTTCTGTTAGTTTCTTGTAATTGGTAGATGGATGAATAGAATATCTTGTTGAATTGAAACTGTATAAATATATATAATTCTTTATAATTCCTATTATGAATCCTGACTTGATTCATAGAGTCGATTCAAATAAATCCATATGCTCCGCATGAGTTGTGTCAGTTGTGAGGGGGAAAGGAAAGTCAGGTCACACACAATGACATATAATTGTGCTCATTCATGCATAACCAATTCCTCTGTCCAATCACCCTGTTTCCTTCATTGAGCTCCTTGGCTATGAGCCAAGGGACTATACTTCCCTAAAAATTGCAAAAACATGGTTCCAAAAGTTACCCATCTATGATATATCTCGGGTGAGACTACACCTACTTCACAACTGTTGCCGATGGGGCTTTCTCTATGAGACCGGTATCTCAGGTAGTTGTTGGATCGATGGGCTATGCAAAACCTGGGTCGCGCAAGTGGGGAAAAGTGGCCAATAAATGGTTTCGTTGCTGGGATATTTTTTATTAAATTGGGGATATCGTGTGGCACCCAATGAAGGAGGAGATAGAAGACTGGCTGGATGCTAAAACACTGGTGTTTGCGTAAGAAGAAAGTGCAGGAACATGGTTCAGCGCAGAAATATGGTTAGATGATTATATATACTCTAATATTCATGAGATCTTCTTTGCTGAGTTCCCTATTCTACTACATGAATGGTTGGTAGGATTGGCATCTAGACGGACCAACTACCATACAAGGGAGATTACCGAGTGGAGCAACCAACTGGTTTAGGAGGTAACTAGTGTAAGTAACACTATCTCAAGAGCAGTTGATTTTTGGGTTGATAATATATTGCAAGGATATATTACTGAGTTTACAATAGATACTATAACTTCATATAGTGAAGCTGAACGATATTTTTTCCAAGGACCACAAAGGAGATGCTTATTGAGCATAAGTACATGAATAGTTGAACTGTGTGTCTAGGAAGGGGCTATGTCGCTACCAAGAAGGTAAAAACATGGGGAGGATGTTGATGTATTTGTAACTTCAGAATGTATTCACTTGTATTTTAATGTATTGTACCCCAATGTTTATTCCAGGATGTGTCTGTAATATAATTGAGTCATGTCATGCCTTGATGTTCCTATTGAGAGGTTCTATAATGTAAACAAGTCATGTCAAATCATTGTGGGTAACCCTCCTATTGTTCAAGGGTTAAAGTCCCCGTAGTTCCGAGGCACTAGGGTTATTAGACTCTCCTAGAGAAGGCAGCCCTAGTAGGTTATTGTCAAGCCAGGAATTAGTATAAATAGAGAGTGAGCCTCTCTATTTATCACACAATCACTCACACTCAGTTGTAGTGCATAGATGAGAGAGAAGAAGTTGCTAGGGCTAGAAAGAAAGAGGCTACTGCTGTCGAGAGATCATCTTACTGTTTTGGGGTTTTGCTTTTGGTGCTGATTCTATCTTTGAGGAAGTTGAGGGGTTTTCTCCATTTATGGTTTCCCCAAGGATAAACATTGTGTTCATTGTCTCTTGTGTTTGATTGTTGTGATTGTTATTCTCTCAGTTAAAGATTCTAATATAATGCTAGCTTAAATGATAAAAATATAACATGGTATCAGAGCTAACCTCAGAAGAAGGCACCATGTAGCTGCAGAAACTAGGGCTTCCTACTTTGTGTATCTCTATCCACATATTTTCAGCAAAAGAAGGTTGGATTAACTCTCCTCCCTAGGGTGCATCTTTCTGTCGAAATAGAATCCAATTCTGAGTTTTTTCAGTTTTGGACCCGACACTGCTGCCAGAAATTAGGGCTTTCCACAAAAATGGAATTTTTCAGTGAGCCTAGGCCTGGATTGATCTCCTTCTCAAAATCGAAGTTTAGAGATCAATATCAAAGCAGTTGGTTGGATAGAACTCCGAAAAATCCAAACCCTAATCTGCTCCTGAACCAACACTATAGAAGTTCAGCTCCAAATCTAGATCTGACATCTTGACCTGGCAAGATATAAATATTTTGTATTTCCATTTGAGGTTCTCAATTAATATGTCTCATCATACCAAGTTTGATGAAAAGCTTGAGGGAGCTGATAACTTCTGAGCCTGGAAGTATAGGATCTCCCTGGACCTATAAGAAAATGAGTTGGACTCCTATATCAATGAGGAGGTTCCAAATCCAGAGGGAGATGAGGCTTAGGCCTTACATAAGAATAATTTGGTTATGGCTAAGAGGATTATTGCTGATTCAATCAATGATCACCTCATACCATAGGTGTCCTCCCTAAAGACACCTAAAGCTATGTTTGATTCCCTAAACAAATTGTTTGAAGGGAAGAACATAAACCAGAAGATGACTCTGAGAAACCAACTAAAGAATGTAAAGATCCAGAATGCAGAGACCATCCAGTCTTACTTTACAAGTGTATCTCAAATCAAGGAACTGGAAGCAGTAGATGAAGAAGTGGAGAATGCAGATATTGTGATGACCACCCTAAATAGTATACCGGGGGCATGAGACTCTTTCATTCAAGGAATCTGTGCCAGAAATAAGTTAGTCAAGTTCAACAGACTATGGAAGAATTCTCTCAAGAAGAAGCTCGAATAGCGGCTAGAGAAGAAAATATGGGAAGTGAAGATCAAGCTCTCACAGTTCATACCAGGAAAACCAAAAGGGACCATCATCACTCCAAAGGTAAGATTTCTCACTCTAAAAGAGATTGGTCTACCATTAGATGTTACACATGTGATGAGAAAGGTCACATATCCAAATACTTCCCTAACAAAGGGAACTCAAAGAAGAAGAAGGCAAACAAGATAAGACATCATGATCATGATGCAGAAGATGATTAACCTTCCACAAAGAGAATCAAACAAGAAAGTGATGATTCTTCAAGTGATGAAGAATGTGTGCTGATCTATGCTCTCATGGGAACTATATTACATGGAAGTGATGATTGGCTCATAGATAGTGGTGCTTCCAAACATATGACAGGATTCAAGGAATCCTTTGTGAAACTTTCTGAACATGAATCACCTCACAAGGTGAAACTTGGGGATGACTACTAATATCCAATAAAAGGTAGTGGTGAATCCTTCTACAATCTAGACTCTAGAAATTCTATGAAGATGAAAAATGGATTGTTTGTTCTAGGACTAAAGAAGGAAATCCTCTCCATATCTGCATTAGATGCAAAAGGAATGAGGGTTGCTTTTGTAGATGGCCAAGTTCTTATGTGGCCAAAGGGAAATACTTTTGACGATGCAGCAGTGATTGGGGAATAAGAAGGAGGTCTATACAAATTGAAGGGCCAGCTAGAACAAGCTTTGGTTCCTAACTTAGTAGAACCGAATGAACTTTGGCATGGAAGGCTTGCACATGTGCATTACAGAGCACTACCACTTGCAAGCAAAGTTGTTGAAGGTCTTCCAGAAATGCAAACAATACATGATGGTGTTTGCAAAGGATGTGCAAAAGGAAAAAACACAAAGAAGACATTTCCAAGTAGCGAGAGCTAGGAAAAAGGAATCTTGGAAATCATCTACTCTGATGTATGCAGTCTGATGTCATCCAGTTCATTAAGTGGGTATGTATACTATGTTTCTTTCATTGATGATTTTTCTATAAAGTCATGGATATACTTCATGAAGAACAAAGATGAAGTATTCAGCAATTTCAAAGAATTCAAATCCTTGATCGAGAACCACACAGAAAAGAAGATCAAGATTTTACGATCACATAATGGTGGAGAATTCACTTCGAATGAATTCAAATACTTATGAAAAGATTCAAGGATTAAGAGGGAGTTAGCCACTCCATATAATCCACAACAGAATGGAGTTGCAAAAAGGAAGAATAGAACGATCATGGAAGCTGCAAGGGCCATGCTTCATGATCAAGATCTTCCCATGCATCTACGGGCAGAAGCTGCAAGAACAGTGGTGTATGTATAGAACTGTGCTCCACATAGAGTACTCGAGAATAAGACACCTGAAGAATTATTTTTCAGCAAGAAACCAAAAGTCAGACATCTCAAAATATTTAGCTATCCAGTGTACATACACATTCCAAACGAGAAGAGGACAAAAATTAGATCCTTCAGGAAAGAAGGGCATATTTGTGGGATTCTCTAAAAGCTCGAAGGATTACAAAATATACTTCCTAGGATTCAAGAAGATCAACATCAGCAGGGATGTGACATTTGATGAAGGATCAGCATACAACAAATCCAGAAAGAGACCTGCTGAAGAACCGGAAGAAATAGAAGCACCCAGAATTCATGACAAAACCATGAATGAAGAAACTCAAGAAGAAGATTGAGAATTTGAAGAACCTCAATAACTTGTAGATCCACCTCAGGAGAAGAATATCCATAAGAGGAAACCTTCTTGGGTATGAGAAGATATCCAAGGTGCAGAAAGATATGGGGCTCCAGAAGAGAATCACAGAGACATAAAGAGGACCAAGTCCTGCTCCGGGTATGTAGCATTATTATGTGATTTCATCGATAAAGAACCTTCCAACTATGAAGAAGCAGTGGAAAGGAAAGAATGGAAGGATGCTATGATCAAAGAGTATCAGTCGATCATGAAGAATGATGTTTGGGATGTTGTCCCAAGACCAAAAGGTAAGTCGGTTGTGACTTCCAAATGGATCTACAAGATCAAGCATGCTGCAGATGGCAGCATAGAAAAATATAAATCAAGATTTGTGGCTCGTGGCTTCTCCTAGAAAGAAGGAATAGATTATGAAGAAACTTTTTCACGTGTAGCCAGATACACTTCCCTCATATCAGTACTTTCTCTGGTTGCAGTGATGAAATGGAAGATACACCAGATGGATGTCAAGACTGCCTTCTTGAATGGTGTAGTGGAAGAGGAAGTGTATGTGGAGCAGCCACTCGATTTTGAGACACATGACAAGGAATCTCACGTGTGTAGATTGAAGAAAGCCCTGTGCGGCTTGAAATAGGAACCCAAGACATGGTACGATAGAATTGACAGCTTTCTATCCAGTTTGCTCTTTACAAAGAGTAAAGAAGAATCCAACCTTTACTACAAGGTTGAAGATGGAAACCCAGTGATGCTCCTACTATATGTAGATGATCTGTTTGTAACAGGTATGGATGGGTCGATTTCTGATACGAAGAGAAAGCTTGCTGCCGAGTTTGAAATGAAGGACTTGGGTATAATGCATTATTTTCTAGGCATGGAGGTGTGGCAGAATGCAGATGGAATCTTCGTCGGACAAGGGAAGTATGAGGTAGAGATCCTGAAGAGATTTGGGATGATGGACTGCAAGGCATTAACCACACCTATGGCATCGAACCCGAAGGTATTAAGTGATGCTTCATCTAAGTCGGTTGATGCCACGATGTATTGTCAGATGATTGGATTCTTGATGTACCTGATGAACACGAGACCCGATATTTGCTTTGCCGTGAACACCTTGAGCTAGTTCCTGACAGATCCGAGACATGTTCACTTGATTCCTGCAAAGCATATTCTGAGGTACCTGAAGGGTACAGTTGATTATGGGCTTAAGTATGAAACTGATCAGAAGATTAACCTAGAATTTTATGTTGATTCAGATTGGGTAGGAAGTGCCATCGATAGGAAGATCACTTCAGGGTGCTGCTTCAGTATGGGATCACGTGTGATCTCTTGGTTTAGCAGGAAGCAATCCTATGTGGCACTGAGTACAGCTGAAGCAGAGTATGTTGCATCTTTTTCAGCTAGTTGTGAGGTAGTATGGCTGAGGAATCTACTGTCTTATTTATTTGATCTCCAGATAGATGGTGCTTGTATATATTGCGACAACCTGAGTTGTGTGAAGTTTTTGGACAACCCAGCATTCCATGACAAGTCGAAGCATATCGAGATCAAGTATCACTATATTAGGGATATGGTGCAGAGAGGAGCAGTGAAGCTCTAGTATGTTACGATGGACGAACAGATAGTTGATGTGTTGACTAAGCCATTGGCCAGGGTGAAGTTTGAGTACTTTAGGGAGAAGCTTGGTGTTCTCTAGATCGAGATTCCTCCCAAGAGGAAGTGATGTGTCTGTGCTGAGCCCCTTTGACATGGTGAGAGGATTGGTTCCTTCCATGATCAGATGTAGGTGCTGTGCCCTTCCAACATGGTGAGAGGATTGGTTCCTTCCATGGTCGGATCTAAGAGCTATGATATGGTGAGAGGATTGGTTCCTTCCATTGTCAGATATATGTGATGATTCCACATCCAACATGAAAAGGGTTGGCTATGTGAAGACACATCTAGTATGAAAAAGGAATAGCTCTGTGTGGATTCCACATCTAGCATGAAAAAGGGTTGGCTCTGTGAAGACACATCTAGTATGAAAAAGGACTAGCTCTGTGTGGATTCCACATCTAGCATGAAAAAGGGTTGGCTCTGTGAAGACACATCTAGTATGAAAAAGGACTAGCTCTGTGTGGATTCCACCTCCAACATGAAAAAGGGATAGCTCTGTGAAGACTCATCAAGTATGAAAAAGGACTGGATCTGTGTGTGTTCCACATCTAGTATGAAAAAGGACTAGCTCTGTGAAGACTCGTCTAGTATGAAAAAGGACTGGATCTGTTTGTGTTCCACATCTAGTATGAAAAAGGACTATTTGTAACTTCGGAATGTATTCACTTGTATTTCTTATGTATTGTACCTCGATGTTTATTCTGGGATGTGTCTATAATATACTTGATTCATGTCATGCCCCGATGTTCCTATTGAGAGGTTCTATAATGTAAAAAAGTCATCTCAAGTCATTGTGGGTGTTATAGCTGATTTTACCACACCAGGTAAATCACACTTGTATGACCTTCCCCTGTCCCTCTGTAGACTCCTTAGACCCCCTGGACCATTTTTTGTCCTTTGATGTTTCCTAGACCATCCCTATAAACATGTGAAAATTGCTATACGCGGATTGTAAACCCCTTATTGCATATATACGCGGGTTTAACCCCTAAAACCGTGTACATCGGGATGTGTGCAAAATCCAAATCCTTTTGGAGTTTTCCTTGACATGGATCCGACTCACTTAAATCCTGGCCTTCCATATTCCTTGAGATCGCTCGGATGCGACCTTTCATTACCCCTTTGAAAAGCTATATAAGGAACTCTTTGGATACATTTAAGGCATAAGGGAATTGAGAGCAAAGAAACTATAGTCCATTGTTGCCGGAACTTATGCTTGAGTCTGCATCCCTTTGTCCCTTGGAGCACTTTGGTGTTCTTCCAAAGCTTGCCTTTTGCTTGTGAGCTTTCTATCAAGAGATGGAGGATTGAGGTGGTGGAGGCCCAAGTGGGGGATTCAGTTTCTCCGATTCGCAGACATGCTGACAGAGGTTGTATCCATTGTAATCTCTGATTTTATATTAATAGAAATATCTTTTCTTGTCCAATAATGTATGTTTGAATGAATATTTTATCCATGGATGATTTCAAATTCTTATACATTGTTGATTATATATGCTAGAATAGATCTAACACCAATGTATATAGTATGCTTGTCTTGTTTACTTGTTGTTGAGGAAGTGATTAATCAATTCAAGCTTAAGTTGGAAAGCTCAACGGGGATCTACTTCAACCATCTAGAATAAGGTACGACATCTGATCCTTTAGTGTTAGATCTTTGATTTCTATTGCATATTGGAAATGATTGATTTTTGGAGTCAAGCTGTCTGTTGTGGTACCCCAAGCCATAGGAATTTCTCTCCATAACAAAATTGGCGACTCCATTGGCAAGTTCCTAGTAGTTGTCCTTTGGGGGTTTTTCTATCAGCATTCAATGACTTTGAATTGCTCTTTTTCTCTTGTTTCTGTGTCGAGTCTGGGGGCATGTTTTCCTGGTAGTGTCTGATTGGTGTGAAGTTTGTCTCAGCTTGTCTGTTTGCATTTATTTTTATGCACCTTTCTTCATGTACATGAGTTTTTAACACACAGTCGCATATATAGGTGGGTTTCACTGCTATTTTCGTGTACACACGCGAGTTTACTACGAACAATTGCATATGCCATTATTTTTTCCTTCTAGAGTTAGATTGATTGTTGCTAGGTGAATTTGGATGATTGCTGAGTCTCCTTTGATACTGCTAGAGTCTGTATACACCTTTGTTTCTGACCAGAGACATTTTTTTAGGGTAAAATTTCTTTTTTGAAGAATGTTCTTGTCATTGCATTTTCAATTTTTTGTTTTGGGATTAGTGCATTAGATTTATTTTACCTTAGTACTTTGCTTGAGTGCTGCTTGATTGTGCTTGTAGAGTCTAGGGGTTTTAGAATTGTTCTTTTGCTTTAATATCTCATTTTTTTTTCAAAAAATCCAAAAATATTTGATTATCATTATGCATTGCATCTTGCATTTTGCATAGTACTTGCACTAGATTCGCTTTGGAGTATTAGTTAAGATTTCTTATAGGAAAGTTTGCATCTATCATTCGAATAAATTTGTGCATTTCACGTAGTAGCATACCCTGTTTTTCATGGACACAATGCATTTGCATTGATTGTTAGGTGTGCATTTTGCTTCATGTTGTGTCATAACGCCATTAGCTGCACGGTCATATACCTCTTTTGAGTAATAAAGCCAATTAAAATCAATGCTTAATTAAAATGATCTACACTATTTTATTTGATAGGGTTCACCAACAAGATTAGGTTTTAGGGTCTTGGAATAGTTCATTGTGAGTAAATTCTCCAAGACCACTAAACAACAATATGCATGTGTCTATCTAGGTGAGTGTGTGAAATTCCTTGATATAACCAGTGTTTCTCAGGATCCTCCTCTCAAAAGGGAGTTAAGCATGAGGCAGTGTGAGTGGTTATTGATTGGGTTGACCCCTAGTCATAACTAAGTAGCACCGGAGATATTTCTAGGATTGTATTCGTATTTGGGGGCTCTTTCAAGAGTTTCGGGATTTTCTACCTTGCCCATACGGTCAATCATGCCTACGACTGTCCGCCTGAGCATTGATTATATTGAGGTGACCTTAGTGGCCTTACCTAGGATATCGAGGGGGTACTCTGCAGGGGTTATTCTGTGGGTGTCCCAGCCAGGTTGGGGTCAGACAACATAGTCACTTTACGCATTGAAGCTGAGGGCCACAATAATTG
The DNA here is from genome assembly GCA_001517045.1 of Pseudotsuga menziesii. Classification (NCBI taxonomy): domain Eukaryota; kingdom Viridiplantae; phylum Streptophyta; class Pinopsida; order Pinales; family Pinaceae; genus Pseudotsuga; species Pseudotsuga menziesii. Next base: position 317,586 of record LPNX011226499.1, on the reverse strand, counting down.
GTTACATACCTCCGCTTGTTGTGTATGGGTGTCTCAAGCCTCTCCTAGGCGAGACATACCTGCTTCATTCGAGAGCTAATTTATCCTACCCTTGATTGCTTGTGTTTGTCTTTAGATTTTATTGGTGTATGCTCTGTGCACGTTAGCTTGCCTAGGGTTTGTGTAGATAGAGAGTCTTTTATATTTTTTGATTCATTGTGGATTCGGGTGCGGCACCTCGCCATTCTCGTCATTTAGAAGGACTTCTGCCTTCTACATTTCCTCCTCCTTTGAGAGAGAGTGATAGAAAGTCCAAGTGGACTACTTCACACATTTATTCACACACGATGGGAGACCATGTTGAAGGTATTCCTGAACCACCTTCTCCCATTCAAGTGGAAGATGGGGAGTTTACTCCTACCTATGATCCTTCACTTGATTTTACTGAGTTAGGTCCTATAATTTCTGAGATAGGTAATTTTCATGATGGATCTACTTACTCTAGTGTTGATCCCCCATTGACGCATCGACGGTATGGAATGCTGGAATATGATGAGACTCATTTTGAACCTGCGAGCACTAGTTATGGTAGTTATGGTATGTCTGGTTTTCCCACACATGATTTGGCATTTCATGTCGAGTCAGATTTTGAGCCTCGCACTATTCCTGGAGGTACTCTCATTCCTTACCATGCAGAGAGGTTTGGGAGCACAAGTCACATTCCACCTTCCATCCTGACGGTGGAAGCTACATCACATATTCCTCCTAGGCCTAGGGCTAGTGATCCTATTAGGATACTAGATCTAAGACAAGTGACTATAGGGAACAACACGTACATAATTACATAGGTCCATTCATCCTCTGTCCCTAGTTCTTCGAATGTTCACCCTCCACCTCATTCACGGGGTCCTTCGGGCTGGAATGTTGCTACGAGTCAGGTTTGTACTGTTGTTACTTGACCGGTTGTGTCTCAAGTTCAAGTACCACCTGTGGTTTTGGGAGGTCATGTTCATACTTCTAGAGGTCATATTACTACTTCCAGAGCATATATTCCTACTTCCGGAATGTATATTCCTACTTCCAGAGCGTATATTCCTACTTCCGGAGTGTCTCATGGGACATCTCATGTAATGACTTATGGACCTTATTATGGGATGCAGTATGGACACGGTTCTTCACCTTATGGGTGAGGGTATCAACAACCCGCTTACTCTCCAAATTATGGCTTTGTAGCTCCCGATAGTCAAGGTACACCACAATATGGTGCTTCCATGCCACCCTATACAGGCCAAACGGTAGGAGGGTACTATGGCCAAGGCTATGGTGGTTATGGTAACTAGACCTATGTGAATCAGAACTATCAGGGAGTGGTACATCGACCTAATCATCTATTACGAAGAGAAATTCCTATGGCTTGGGGTACCACAACAGACAGCTTGACTCCAGAAAGAAATCCTTTCCAATATGCAATAGAAATTAAACGTCTAACACTAAAGGATCAGACCTCATACCTTATTCTGGACGGTTGAAGTAGATCCTCGTTGAGCTTTCCAATATTCAACTTGAATTGCTATATTACTTCCTCAACAACAAGTAAACAATACAAGCATTCTATATATCATGGCGTTATATCTATTCTAGCATATCTAATCAATAATGTAAAAGAATTTGACATAATCCCATGGATAAAATATTCATTCAAATACACATCATTGGACAGGAAAATATATTTCTATTAATATGAATCAGAGATTACAAGATACAACCTCTGACAGCACGTCTGTGAACCGAAGAAACTGAATCACCCACTTGGGCCTCCACCACTTCAATCCTCCATCTCTCGATAGCAAGCTCACAAGCAAAAGGAAAGCTTGGGAAGAACACAAAAATGCTCCAAGGGACAAAGGGATGCAGACTCAAGCATAAGTTCTGGCCACAATGAACTATAGTTCCTTTGCTCTCAATTCTCTCTTATGCCTTCAATGTACCAAGGGGTTCCTTATATAGCTTTTCAAAGGGGTAATGAAAGGTCGAATCTGAGCAATCTCAAGGCATATGGAAGGCCAGGAGTCAAATTAGTCAGATCCATGTCAAGGAAAACTCCAAAAGGATTTGGACTATGCACACATCCCGATGTATGCGGTTAAATGGGTCAAACCCGTGTATGTACGCGCTTATAGGTTTAAAAGTCGCATATAGCATTTTTCATGTGTTTTTAGGAATGATCAAGGAAACATCAAAGGACAAAAAGTGGTCCATAGGGGCTAAGGAGTCTGCAGTGGGACAGGGGAAGGCCATACAAAGTGTGATTCACCTGGAGTGGTGAAATTCGCTATAACAGATGCCCCCTAATGTATGAGATCAGAGGGGTTATACGATGGCCTAAATACATTATAAGTCCATCCCAGAAGTGGAGTGATGAAGGATCCCAAATGGAAGACCAGCCACCCAATCAGCATAGTACAATAATATAACTCTGCATATAACTGTAAGTACATATAGCAGTCCCGGATACATAAGAGTACAATGGCCATGAATAGGCATGATACATGATGTCACATATGTGGTCATAGCCACGTACAATATACATAGATCAGAATCTCCATAGTGGCTGGAAATGTCTAACATATATTGGAATCAAGTCACAAGAGATGAAATCGCATGAACACTGGCACGATCAAGGAGGTGGCATATAAGAGATGCCACCAATCTGGAAAGTATTCTACACAAACCACTACAAGTACATGTCCTACTATGCGAATAGAGGTGTCGAGGTCGAACATAGTAGTCCATCGTCTGATTACCGGTCATTAATGTATACCGTTAACAGACGTGAGATCACCCACCAATGATGAAAATGGGAATCAAGGTACTAGAGTGCAAACTAACAAGTGTGAATAAATGTGTTGAGGTCGAACACTTGAGAGGATCCATCATTCAGGGGAAATTGATGTATTCCCAAGAAACTGTCGATGGCAAGAGAACCTGCCACTGATGACTGCAAGTCTCAAGGCACTTAAAATGACTCTAGATTCCAATCCCAGAATAAATGATATGAAGTCGATGGGATGAAATCTGCTGGGAGGGAATTAAGGCATCCCCCATCATCCAACACGAGGTACTCAACAAATATGTATAATGTGGAAGGACTCTATCATAAGGTGCACAAACCAGTAACTGTACCGATAATGGCCGACATGCAAAGTCAAGATAACTGTGGAATGGTCAAATCAGGTTTCAACTTCCTTCGAACAAGAGAATAATGAAATATGGTGACTGAATGAAGGCATCATAGACTCAATATGCAAACTGGGACATCCCCATGACACAGGAGGCATCAACAGAAGCTCCATGGGGACTAGAAGCTTAACCAGTCGGTGGAGATAAACTCAGATAAATGAGTACAGCTCCTAAAGTCAAACTATAACCCAACCAATGGATGTGATATACAATGCTCTGTTCGAAGGTGACATGACTCGACAGCTGCCACAGATAACATCTTTCCTTGTCTGGCTTTTAAAAAAAAAATTGGACTTTTTCAGTTATTTGAAAAGCTTGAAAAAAGAATAAACTAGCTTTATAGTTACAAACTAGGAGGAGACAAGTGTCATAATGGAAAACAAACTAGTTCCAAGCAGTGGAACATACCTATGCTCAATGCAAGGATACATGTGTATGATATCGACACTCGGGGGAAAATCCCCTCCCGATAAAAAGGGAAATCAAGCTATGAAGGATATATAAAAAATGGCTCTACATGGCTAGACATGAGACAAGCTCGGGCTATATGGCTGAAACGCAATGTCAGGGGAGCTGGCATAAATCTCAATGAGGCAGAAAAATCTCATGATAATGCATTCACAACTTGACATGAGGGAGTCCTGAGGGAAATACGCGAGCATAAGATCAAGAGGAGTATGAGGCTCTTGCGAAATGTCATGGCAGTACCATACAACGGACTCCCATGCCCTAAAGGAGAAAACGTCGGCATGGGCACCAAATGAAAATAAGGTGCTAACTAGGGTACCCATGTAAGGTGAAGCTCTACCACTCACATCATGCCACTTCTAAAGCAGCAAGAAGGTTCTGTGACATAATAGAGTGGGTTCGTACCTAAGGACATGGTGATATGGTCATAAATTCATGCAAAATGCAAACGGTGGTGAATCTAACCTATATGCCAGTTTAGACATGATACCTAAGATCGGCACGAATGGGTCAATCCAATGGCTGAAACGACACTGAAAAAGGTCTTCTACATCACAAATTATGTCAAAAACGGTCCAAAATGATTAGAAAATGTCGAAACTATAGGAAAGGGGGTAAAAATTTTCAAATATTTGAAAAAATTTCTATAAATAGTAAAAAAATATAAATCATTTGAAACTTTTACCCATTTGAGCTCTGATTTTCAACTACAAATTCTAGGAGATCCAGCCGGCGGAATTCACAACCGTTTCTTCCAGGTATTTACTCATGCTCTCCTCTTGCATTTTGATATAATTTTTATAGATTTTCATGGTTAAATGAAGTTTTTAAGCCATCCCAAAGTGTGTGCTATGACCCACACAGATATCGAGGTTTTTTCCGCGTATAGGGATGGCTATACGTGGAAAATGGCCTAAAACCTGCCTACATACGTGGCTGTTTTCAAAACAGTCGCGTATGAGGCTGCGCATGTGATTTTTCAATAAACTAATGGATAATTTGGCAATTTATTTTGCAGGATGGTGCTAGAGTGTAGAGAGCGTGAGAACGGTGAAGTAGAGGAAGTAGTAAGGGCTGACTTAATGGCTCAACAAGCTTTATGTGCATGCAGACTCTACAATTTTTGGTGTCTTGGTGGTTTGAGGGCCAAACCAAGACTACTACAGATGCTGGTAGACTATTGCGATCCAAACTCAGAGTCCTTCCGTATTGATGGGATGTCCCTCACTATAGAGGTGGAGGAAATATACATTATTACTGGTCTTTCTAGATGAGGGGAGGTGGTGAACCTTCGTTCCCGAGATGGGGCAGGGGGTGGCCTGACTATCGATGAGTACATAGTCGTGTACTACTTTCTAGACACTGAGAAGGTGGGGAGTAAAGTCCCTACCAATGCTATACAGGTGCTGGGCCTAAAGGCCATATTACTGACACTAGGCAGGATAGCAGCTTAGCATCACTCCACTAGGCCTCTCGGCCTCTGATGTTCTATGCAGTGGAGTGCATGAGACCCACAATCTATGATTGGAGTACGACACTACTTAGCAACATGAAACACCAGCTCAGTGAATGTAAGGAAGGCAGGGTACAGAACTTTGGGTTTAGCAGTATTCTGAGCATGTTTTTCTTTGAGCGTGTTCCAGGATTGAGCCCTAGAGTGGATGTTCCTCTCCACGGGTTTTGAGATCCGGCCCAACGGTGTTGGGCAGATGCTATGCGTAGACTAGGGGGTGGTAGGGTGGCCAACCCATATCCAGCTGGCTTCTTTTCATGGTGGCGATGATAGATTATTTCCATTGATGACTACCCCTATGCAGGGATAGATTTCTGAGGGAACTCGGACATGCCATTGCCACTAGGATTGGCATATGGCAATATAGGTAACGAATATCGACCCTCACTCTTTTAAAATTTTTTGAGTTATTTAATTTTTTTGTATTTTCTTGAATATGTGGAATCAAAAAGACATGTTTTTGCGCAACAATACATAGTGAAATATACCATTTGTGTGCAGATGTGGGACCACGGTGGCCAGAGGGCTTCCCTCGTCATAGACGGAGGGGAAGAGGAGATGACATCATGGGTGTGGATGCAGAGTGAACGCTCCAAAGCATTCATACCAACTTTGTGAGACTGAATCATAGAGTTCCCATGGCGGAAGTCGAGGACTTGCCTGAGGCCATGCAGCGGCAGGTGGTGGGTGTACCACGCGCATGGGTGCATTTATTTCGACGGCTAGCTAGAGTCGTAGTGACGTTCCATGATCACAACCCTCCTCCTCCTCCATAGGATTAGAAACCTGGGAGTGTATTCATTTTGTACGACCGTGTATTATATGATGGTGGCTTTAAAAGCCCCAATTTTTTATTATGACACTATGTATTACCACATTTTTTATGTATATAAAAAAGTTTTATGGTGATAAATTTATTTATTTACATGTGTAAAAATTGTGTTTGTGATTAATTTACTATGAATGAAACAAATGCCAATCTAACACGTAGTTAGCATATGAGTCAGCAACTTGATTATTATTTCTTGGAATGTGTATATATGTTACACTGTCAAATTGTCGTTCTAACAATCTCACACGTAAGAACCTTCTCAATAACATCATATCTCTAACATGGTACAAACCATTGAGATGTAACACTACTAACTTCGAATCAAGACCTACCTCAAGAGATAGAACGCCATGCAAAATGGCATCCCGTAGAAGCTCAATAATGGTGCTATATTCAACAACATTGTTGGAAGATGGCCGTAGACACACACCTCCTGAAGACAGTACCTGACCCATAGGAGTATAAATCACCCAAGCAGCTGAGGCTGAGTGTTGAGTGTGACGTCTTGCACCATCCGTGAATCCTATGTAGGTCGAAGATTCCATTGACATCTTCCAAAATAAATGGAAACTAATCACAAACCCGATCACGATAAGAAAAATACCTAACTATGGAAAGTTGTACAATAATATACAACAAAGAGCCCTGGCTAAATATCATGCATTGTATTTTTTGAGATAGAGCCTATTTCTAGGCTCTTCCAAAGCTGTCCCTTAATAATCTACTAACTCCTAGGCACCCTTCTCTAACACACGCTTGAACACGTAAGGACCACGCCACATAGGATTAAACTTCCCTGCCCCCAAGGGTTCTTTCGGTTGATCCCACAAGAGGACCAAGTCTCCTTCACTAAACACTCTTGGACAGACAAAATTATCGTACTGGGCCTTAACGCAATGCTTATTAACCTCTAGAGCCACCAAGGCATCCCGACACTACTCATCAAGTTGCTCAAGGTGAACCAAACGCTCCTCCAAAGGTGAAGTGTCTGGTAAGAGTTCCATAGCTAGATTCAATGAAGGAATCTCACATTCAACCGACAATATCGAATCCACCCCATGTACAAGTTGATATGGAGAAAAACTAGTGGCAGTCTTAACCACAGTTTGATATGCCCACAAAGCACGATATAACATAATGTGTCAATTCTTCTTGCTTTGTGCGATGGTTCGTTGGAGAATGGATTTGAGTGATTTATTCACTACCTCTACCTGTCAATTCACTTGGGGTTAGTAAGAAGATGAATGCTCTTACTTATACCCTAACTTGGATGCCAACTCTTCCATCATACGGTTTTGAAAGTGCGAACCATGGTCAGTGACAAGCTCTTTCAGAATCCTAAATCGAGTAATGATTTGGTTGAATACAAAGTGAGCGGCTGTCTCACCGTCGGATTTTACTGTAGGCATAGCCTCATCCCATTTCATGAAGCAATCAACAACCACTATAATGTGATGGTGCCCCCCAGCCGAATCTGGGTTGCAATCCATAAAATCGAGCCCCCACTTAGTGAAGGGAACGGCGATGATAATGGGATGTAACGGGGCAGGTTTTGAGCACCTTTTACGTGCGAACACCTGGCAAGGGTGTGTTGGAAGCTATCAACAACCTCTTCATTTCTCCATAATATGAAGAGTGATCAGCTCTTTTGATGATTCATCATTGAAAAATTATGAAAGAGCACCTTCAGAATCGTTGATTCTGAAGGTACTCTTAATCAAAGAAAGGTAAAATATCATTTGAGAAGTTGGTGAAACACACTCATGAACTTGGTGATTAACAACTGTCAGTAAGTCTAATAAATTTTTATGAATTTATTTAATCATTAAAGTAAATTTATGAGACTTAAGAAATTTGAAATAGTTTGCCAAGAGAAAATCAATAAAACACACTTTGTGTTGAGTAAGGTATTACTAGCCCTAAGTAATACCATATTATGACCTTTTGTAAATATTATAGTTAATGAATAAATGATGTTTATATAAGAAAATTTCACTTATGATAGTTTTATCATTTGAATATCCTATTAATATAATGTTAAGATATGTATTGATAGGATGTTTGAAAGATTTAAACTTAGTCTTGTATATACATAGCATAGATATTAAATCTAGCTATTTCACTAAGCCATGTTAACATTAGATGTATGCGATTTCATCACCTTGCATGCCACCACTTAACATGATTTGAACTGAAGATGACTGAGGTTACAACGAGCCATTTGTCAGATTGATAAGTGATTATTACTTGGATCAATGAGTTGGCTTAAAACGTGGCTTGCACCTCTTGACAGGTCGACGGCTGTGAGCATATGGAGGCATCATATTAACAGTGTTAAATGCTGATAGTCATTTCCAATTAACGTCAATGTACCTGTTCATTATTAGCCACTGTCCATAATCAATATTTGAAATCATGATCTATCAATTACAATATCTCTGGTCCACCGATTGGTCATGGTTAAACGTAGCTAAACCTGCATATAGTATGCTATAACGTTAAGATTTAGCACTCATCATTGCTTAGAATCCGGCTAAAATGGAAAGTTCAGAGATTGTATCTCTGTTAGATTTGAAGCATGTGAAGACTATCCATCATGTCATGTGTGTGGATACCTATTCCCTCTATGTTCACCTCTCCATTCATTTCAGTTCAAAGCCAGGGGAACGTAGAAGAAACCATGTCTCCTCTGAACCGTTTTGAGATTTCTGGGTCTGAAATTATAGAAGCTAACCAGGAGGTTTCCATGAAGTTTGATAAAATGGGGTGGGGGCATTTATTTAGGAGTTTCGATGGCCACCATGTAGAGATTACTAAAATGTTCGCCATGAATTTTAACGATGACAGGGTACAAATTGGGGATTTTGAGTTTATTATCAATGAAGATATGATTGCAGAATCCACTAAGCTCCCATAGGTTGGAGAACGTTGGTTTAAAGGAAGCATGCTAAATAAGAAGAAATGCTTGGCTCTGTTAATGCCATTGACGGATGATACGAAGCTAAAGATAGGCGTTCCTGTGAAATTTCTCAAGCCCGAATGGAGAGTTTATTACGAAATCTTAGTAAGTTATGTGTCCTATTGCGGACAATACTCCCATTTTCACTTATACCATTTATGATTGATGTTAGCATTACGGGGTTACAAGCTTAATTTTCCTTTCTATCTATGGCAAATTCTAAAGAAAATGTCACAGACTGTTAGAAATTTTAGTAACCCCGACAAGAGTCTCTTTCACCACGGGTTGATAAAAATTATATTGCAATTTCAATTTTCTACAAATGGCCAGTCTTGGGATAATTTTTTAGTTGACTTTCAGTTAGGGCCGACGCAGCGTTGGCCAGATCCATCCCCACGCACTCATAGGAAACGAAAAGCCATAAATGCTGGGGTTAATAATACTTTTGAAAATATATCATAGGTTAAGGAATTCGAGGATGTAAACATACTCATAAACAAGGGGATCGGTAAGAATGATGACAGGGATTCAGTTCCTTGTAACTCTAAAACGGTTTTTGATCAACCCTTATCTGATATCACTCCTGCAGAAGTAGAAGAAGGATTAACCAAAGATAAAACTGATAATGTTGAATGTAAAAATCCATTTGAAACAAATAAACCTGATGGATATAACATGGAATCTATGCATAGATTAGATCATCTTGCTCGGGTTTGTTGTGATAAGGAAGGACTTGGTTTTGAAAACCTATCGTTTTCAAGGAGGGTTACAAGGAGCATGTACAGTACCCATGCGATTTCGAGTCCTATGGTTAATCAATAGGCTTCTAAGCCTGCAATTGTCAATATTGAAGATGACATCCCGTCATCTATCCCTGATACAAAGGATGTAAATAATCCTACTTCTATACAGGGAAATGACGTAAAATCAGGCCAGGCCGAAGGCATTCAATCAGGTATATACACAAGTATTGCAGATCTTGAACCATCGTCTAGTCTACATTGTGACAGTCATCATTCTCCTCAATGGGTCAATGAAGATGAGACTCTACAGCATACACAATATAATGCATTCCAAGATAAAATTACCGATTTCAAAGGTAAACTGAAGCACTGTCTATCTAGTACTGCGTTACTAGAAGAGGAAAATAGAACCTTTAGAAGAGAATTGCTGCAGTGGATTGATAGATGGAAAGAGATGAGTGCTAAGAAGAAACAATACAAGAAATCAAAGAAGTCAATCTTAGGAATAAACCAGCTATTGCTTAAACGAATTGAAAATCAAAACATTAAAATCATCAGGTTAAAAGCTAAGCTAGCAGAAGCTCGAAGAGTAGTCGCTCTTCAGAATAAAAATTGGTGATATTTATCATTTCTTATGTCACTGCAAAACAGGTAATGATCATTTTGGTTTCGCATGCCTGTAAAATCGAAGATTTAATAGGCATGCATTTAAAATTTTAAGTTGATTTCTTTACCTATGTTTTAATCGATTTTAATAAGGTGCTTCGTTTGAATTCAATATAGGTGGTTTTGTCATCAATCCTCGAAAGAATCTCATGACTTGGTTAATGCATTGCCATGAAGATATGGTTCTTTGTTGCGAGCTGGAGTTTCATTATGGACAAGAATCTTCTAAAGTGCCTCGACTCAGGCTAGTCGTTTTCTATTTCATAGTGATAGGTGTCATATAAGAGATGAAATGCTCTTTTTAGTTAGAGGATCCCTATAATGTTGCATGCAACGTTAATAGGGAAAACTGAATCCTAATAGTATATAAGTTAAAGAGTTTTGATGAACAAGGGATGGAGTGTTGGAAGAAAAATGTATTAGAAATATATCTTATTACTGGTGCTATTCAATACTTGAAGTTGAATCTTTGATGTGAATGCTACTGGACATCTGCAGACATATACTATTACTGGTATTTTGTTTTTGGATTTTTATATACATATATTTCAACATATAATCTTCGGTCTTTATATTAACTCAGTGTGCTTTGATATGCTGATGTTTAATTATATCTTTCACTTTATCAGCTTAAGTTAGTATTTTGAATGAACATTTCATTATGATTTTGTTTATTAGTATTTTTACTCTAAACCTAAGTTGTAATGATATACTTTTCTGTCTATTTAAAACTTCATTTTTATGTTGACAGTGATTTTTAGATAGGCATTATCTTAAATTCAAATAGCTTCCTTAATAATTAATTATTAATCAATTTTAGACAGTTGAAGTTAACTGTTTATTTGCATATTATGTTTCAGTGCTGTTGTCATATAATAGAATGACTCATTATTCATGATTTAAATGTGTCTATTTGAATTATGTTTTAGTCTTTCTGTTGATCTTTAATTATTAATAGTTAATATAATCTTTGAATATGCTCTCAGCTGAGATAGGACATTTAGAATAGTTTTAGTTAAAATCTATTTTATTTTTTTTCTTTAGTAGTTGAATTAACAACTGTCAATTCGCTTTTTATACTTTGTATAAGTTTTATATTTAGAAAACTTCCCAAAATCAAAGTCTTTCCTTAAGAAAGCAACCATAGGACAATTTAGATAGTTTAATTTAACCATTTAGATAAAATAACATTAGAATAGGTTAGATTTTGTTGGTTTTTAAGTTCTCCTTAAGAGACAAACTAGCTGGTCGCAGGACCACAACCTGTGAGGTTTTGTTAATTCAAACACACCGGATGCTTCTTTAAGCTGATTGTGTGGACAAAACCTCCTTATTGGCCTAGATTTAGAAAATCAGGCCAACAGGGTGGCACCTCTTGACCACATCAACATAGTCTTTCAAGATCGACAGCCATAAATAACACGCTCTCAAAATATTTTGAGCTGTAGAAAGCCCATATAAATGACCACCACATGCCCCTCTGTGGAAATCATTCAGCACTACCTTAGCCTCCTCATGAGTTAAACAACATCATAAAATGGAATCTACCCCACGACAGTACAAAGTATTGTCCACTATAAGGTAGTTCTTAGAGACGTGACGTAATCGTCGTTGGTCATCTTGCGAGAGGTGAGTAGGGGTCCTCTGTGTTTGCAGATATACTATGATATCCCCATACCATGGGTCTAATGTTGAGATTAAGAATATGTGTTCATTGACAAACATATCTTCACAAACCAACTCCTTGACCTTGCTCGGAAAATCTGATATAAGCTCTGCAAAAATTAAAGACTTCTTCGTTTTTGCCGAAACAAACTCGAGATCGAATTCTTGCAGAATGACAAAGAATTTATTATACTTTCCCCCAATCATCCTTCGTGTGAGGATGAACTGAAATGGATTGAAATGGGCCAAAACCAAGGTCTGGTGAAGGAGAATATAATGTCTCAAACACTGAACCGCATGTACGATAGCTAAAGCAAGCTTCTCGACATGAGAATAACGAATCTTTGCATCAATAAGGTTTCAGCTCAGATAATATATGACATGCTCTTGGAGCTCCTCATCCTCTTGAACCAAAACCATACCAACCATCTCTAAAGACGTGGCCACATATAATAGAAAATCACGGCTATAATATGGAGGACTAATCACCGGGGCTGATGCTAGGGCTCGCTTGAGTGCATCAAAGGACTCATGGGCTCGCTCATCCCATTCAAAGGGAGTATCCTTCTTCAAGAGATGCATGAAGCCTCTATTCAAATTGGTAAAGTTGACAAAAAATCTTCGTAAGAAGTTTTTCATGCCTTGCAAACACTGAATATCATGAATATTCTTCGGGGGAGACAACTGAAGTATTGCCTCAACCTTCAAAGGGTCAATTCTTATACCCTCCTTTGAAACGATGAATCCTAACAAATGACCTGACTTCATGCAAAAGATGTACTTATGAGGATTTAATCTAATTGAATAGTGTCGGCATCTTTCGAATACCAATCTCAAGTGATAAGGATGATGAATTCTCATACGAATATGAGCAGCGAGGTCATCCAAAAATACTTCAATAATAGACTTAAGATCATGGAAGATCAAGGTCATCGCCCACTGAAACGTAGCTCCGATGTTTTTAAGGTTGAAAGGCATTTTTCGATACGCAAATGTTCCCCAAGGACAAATAAATGCAGTTTTATGTTAGTCCTGAGGTTTAATCTGTATCTGATTATACCCAGAAAAGCTGTCCATGAAGGAGAACACCTCTCTACCCGCACACTCATCCAAAATCTGATCAAAAAATGGTGTGGGAAAGTTATCCTTAGGACAGGAACGATTCAAATTGCAGAAATCAATGCATATCCAGATTGCTCCATGCTTCTTATCTATTGAAACGGGGTTTGAAACCCACTCCGTCAAGGGAATGAGATAGATGAAACCAACTTTCAACAACTTCTCTATCTCTGCCTTAATGGAGGGTGCTTTCCTAGGATTCACGACACGTAAACATTGTCAAATAGGCTTAGCATTGGGGTAAGTCTTAATCTCATGTTTGACAATTCGAGGGTCAATACCTGGCATCGCGTTGTAAGACCAAGAAAAAATATCACAGAATTCCTTGAATAGCTCGGTATAATCAAGAATATTAGCATGGGAACATTCCGCCCCAATATAGACATTCTCTATTGTGCCAGGATTGCGAGAAATGTTGATAGGAATCATTGACGATATGTTCACCATGTTTTCATCAGCCATCGGACCAGGAGAGCTTAATGGAACCACAGGACTACCAACTTTCTGACTAAGAATCTCCCTATAATCCTCATGCTCCAAACGATCAAGCTCTGGAAGAAAGTATGATCTATGATGAAGTTCCTCCCATGGTGGCTCAACTCCCAACATAGCCTCAATAATCGCTTCATCTGAAGGGAAAACCATATCAAGGTAGTCGTGGGCATGAGAATACTGTACTGCCCATGCTAGCAGCACATAGAGGTCTTCCTCCTCCATCCGCGAAGAGGAAGAACAAGGCTCTGCAACACTCTTGAGATCAGCTTGATAAGCTATCATAGCTGCAGGCAACGACACGCTTGTATTGACGGGCTCACTCGAAGTACTCGGTGTAGGAAGAATCCAAGGGTCTTCCATATGGGTTGTGTGAAAAGACACCGAGGTCGTAGATGTTGAAGCATCATCGAAACAAGATCCTATCATGAGGATCAGTGCAGGACAACTAAATATTCCCATGAGGGATGGATACATGCCTACACCCACACTCCCAGTTGCCGGCTGAGAATGTTCAACAATCGGGATCGAAGCTCCCAAAGCTGCAGTAACAGACGGATTCTTGAATGCCATTTGATCAATCGTTACAATCTTCCCATTATGTGGAAAGCATACAACGTGTAACAAGGAAGAAGCAACGACTTTCATACTATACATCCAGTTCCTACCCAGTAAGAGATTGTAGTCAAGGGGTGCATCAACCACCTCAACCTCTATCACCATGGTATTCCCCCCAAAATGGACTTTAAGGGAAGGAAGCATACCGTGCGGCCTAAAAGATCTCCCATCAAATGCAGTTAACATAGTCGTCGATTTAGACAGCTCAGGAGAACCCAGACCCTTCCAATAGGAAAAAGACATCACAGAAGCCGCAGCGCCCTCGTCAATCACAGTTCGTTTGATGGTCATACCAAGACATTCTACATGCACCAAAAGAGACACATAGTAGGGCAAGCGAGGCTACAGTCTTGCAGTTTCAAATTTGATCACCAAGGAAGAATCATGACCGTTCACACCAAGAGTAGAAAGGAACACCTTCCTTTGTGAAGGACAACTCTGAAGCACTTCCAATGCAGACATCGCACAAGGAGTGTGGCCCAAATCCTTGACAACTGAATAATTCTGGGCGGCTCGGGCATTTGGATTATGCCCTGAATGCTTAAGGACTCCCTTATGAATGCGAGGTGTAGCCTCAGGTTTATCCATAGGTTTCTCAATGTGCAAAGGAGTTCCTAGTGGATCAGTCTCTTTTCCTGGGCTGGGTTGTGAAGAACTATAGTCTTTCACACGAGTCACAACCTTGGAAACATGGACCATGTTAATGCACCCATGACCACTACCCTCTAGTGGATCATCATCACTAGACTAGTCATGGGACTTCAAGTTCATATTCTGGTTATGCTATAAAAGGTTCGTTAGCACAGCTGGCCTTGTGCTAAGAATCTTGAAGCTTCGTCAATCTGAGGGCACAAGTAGGTGAGGTGATCATCCTTACATAGCTTGCAAGGGAACTTAACCTTATGTTTAGCTTGCTTGTACCCCCCAACATTTTTACTATTCTTGTCATTATTTTTAGCAATCTCATTCTTATTCCCACCCTTTCGATTATTATTTTTACCCTTCTTTCTATTCCGTCCAGGCTACTAGTTACCCTTCGGGTCTGATGATTGCATAGAAAGTACATTCGCCATTTGGGCAGGTTGAGACGAAGCCGTAGCTTGCCCCAAAGAATATTGGTTGATTGAAAACTGACCAACTTGTTTTGCAACCGAATCCACAAGTTTCACACTTGCAAAACCCACAATGCCATCGGCATGCGGTCCAGGTTTTACTCTGGGATCGAAACTAGAACAAGGAGCATTGGGAATAATCTCATGCAACAAACTCGACTGAGCGTAGATCAAGTCCAGTTCTTGCGCCCTAAAAATCGCTTGTTCCTCATTCTGCACTCTAGATGTGGAAACATCCTTCACTATATATGGCAATAACGACTTGAGGAACCACTCGAGAAGGAACTCTGGTGGTATAAAGGATTTAATTAATCTCTTCCATCTACGCCACTCTTGAATATTATCAGAAATATGGGTGGCTTTATCTTGTCGAAATGTCGACAAGAGTTCAGTACCAACGTCATAGCGCACTGGTAGCTGGAAGTGATTAAGAAAAGTCATCGCAAGGTCGTCGAACAAAGTAAAATCACCCCTAGCTAACTCTATATACCATTTCACAGCAAGCCCTGTGAGGGTGCGTTGAAATAGTCTCAAACAAACCGAGTCCTAATGTAATGAATTCAAAGAGCACCATAGGTGAAACATAGTAATGTGTTCGCTCGGATCCTCTCCCAGTTTGCCTTTGAACTTAGGTATGTCTGAAGGAAGCTTGGTAGGGACAGCCGGCCAAGCCGGGTCATGAGCCACAGGATCGTTCATAAGTCTCGATAAGTCAAGAAGATTAAGCGCTGCGAGGAAATGGAGCCTAAGATGATGAGGTCGATGGACCGCTCCCTGGTTCATATAGGGTTGATTACCACCATGGTCTTATCCATAGTGTCATCCTCCTATCTGACCCGTATAGGGTGGCATGGAAGTACCATAGTACGGTGAACCTTAACTAGTAGGAGCTACAAAGTCGTAATTAGGAGAGTAAGAAGGTTGTTGATACCTACCTCCATAAGGTGAAGAAACCTATCCATACTGCGTCCCATAATAAGGTCCATAGCTCATCGCATGTGATTCCCCATGAGACACTCCATAGGTAGGAACATAAGCTCCAGAAGTAGGGATATACATACTGGAAGTAGGGACATATGCCGCGGAAGTAGTAATCTAACCTCTAGAAGCATGAAAATAGCCTCCCAAAGCAACAGGAGGTATGTAAACTTGAGACACAATCGGTCTAGTAACCGCAATATGGACCTGACTTGTAGCCATGTGCCGACTCGAAGGACCACGTGAATAAGGTGGAGGATGAACATTTGAAGAACTAGGGGCCGAGGATGAAGGAATCTGAGTAATAAGATATGTACTACTGCCTATCATCACTCGTATCAGATCTGGTATCCTGATCGGATCGCTAACCCTAGACCTAGGAGGGATATATGATGTAGCTTCCACCACTGGGACGGAAGGTGCAATGTGACTAGTGCTCCCAAACCTCTCCGCATGGTAAGGAATGAGAGTGCCCCCAGGCATAGTGTTAGGCTCGAAGTCGGATTCAACATGAAATGTCAAATCATGCATAGGAAAACTAGCCATACCATAACTACCATAGCTAGTAGTGGCGGATTCAAAATGAGTCTCAGCGTCCTCCGGCATGCCATACCAGTAACGCGTCAATGGGGAATCAGCCCAAGAGTGAGTAGGTCTATCATGCATGGATCCTATCTCAGAAATCATAGGACCTAACTCGGCTAAGTTGGGTGAAGGATCATAAGTAGGTGTAAATTTCCCATCGTCTACACGAATGGGAGGAGGTGGTTCAGGAATAAATTCTGAAGAATCCCCCATGGTGTGTGAATCAATGTGTGACATAGTCCACCGGGACTGTCTAGGTCTCTTTCCCAAAGGAGGAGGAGAAGTAGAAGGAAGAATTCCTGCTAAACGACGAGAATGGCACGGAATCACACTCGAATCCATAATGACTCAAAAAATAGCAAAGACTCTCTATTTACGTAAACCCTAGGCCAACTATCATGCACAGAGTAATCACTAATAAAATCTAAATCCAAATGCAAGCAAACAAGGGCTGGATAAGTGATCTCCTGAATGAAGCAGGTATGTCTCGCCTAGGATAGGCTTGAGACTCCCATACACAACAAGCGGAGGTACGTAACCAATTATTGTGACCCTCAGCTTCAATGTGTATAGCGACTGTGCTGTCCGACCCCAACCTGGCTGGGACACCTGCAGAATAACCTCTACAAGTACCCCCTCGATATCCTAGGTAAGGTCACTAAGGTCACCTCAATATAATCAATGCTTAGGCGGACAGTCGTAGGCGGGATTGACCGTATGGGCAGGGTAGCAAAGCCCGAAACTCTCGAAAGATCCCCTAGATACGAATACAATCCTGAAAATATCTCCGGTGCTACTCAGTTATGACTAGGGGTCATCCCAATCAATAACTGCTCACACTGCCTTGTGCTTAACTCCCTTTTGAGAGGAGGATCCTGAGAAACACTGTTTATACCAAGGATTTCACACACTCACCTGGACAGACACCTAGATGTTGTTGTTTATTTATATTGGAGAATTGACTTACAATGAACTATTCCAAGATCCTAAAACCTAAGCTTGTTGGTGCACCCTAGAATAGAAAAGAGTGTAGTTCATTTTAATTTAGCATTGATTTTAGTTGGCTTTATTACTCAAAAATAGGATATGGTCGTGCAACTAGTGGTGTTATGACACAACAAGAAGTAAAATGAACACCTAACAATCAATGCAAATGCATTATGTCCATGAAAACAAGGTAGGCTACTACGTGAAATGCACAATTTTTCTTCAAATGATGAATGCACCTTTTCCTATATGAATTCCTAACTAGTACTCCAAAGCAAATCTAGATCTAGTGCAAGCACAATGCAAAGTGCAAAATGCAATGCATGATGATAAGCAAATGTTTTTGGATTTTTTGAAAATAAAAGAGATGCAAAAAGCAAAAGAATGATTCTACGACCCCTAGACTCTGCAAGAACACTCAAACAGTACTCAAGCAAAGCACTAAGTTTAAAGAACTTTAATGCACTAATCTCAAACAAAAAATAAAAAATTCCATGACAAGAACTTTCCTAAAAAAAAAAAAATTAGGCTAAAAAAAATGTTTATGGTCAGAAACAGAGGTCTAAACAGACTTAGGCAGTGTCAAAGGAGACTTACAAAATATCAGAATTCACCCAGCAACCAATTATCTTCCACAAAAATGCAAAATCAAGGGTATACGCGACTATTCGCAGTAAACCCGCATGTATACGCAGAAATCACAGAGGAAACCACGTGTATACGTGACTGTAAATCAAAAACCCACGTACAGGAATAAAAGGTGCATAAAATCAAGGCAAACAGACAGGCTGAGACAAACTTTACACCAATCAGACTCTACCAGGCATACATGCCCCCATAGCTGACACAGAAACAAGAGAGAAAGAGAAATTCAAATACATTGAATGCTGAGAAAACAACCCCCAAAGGACAACTACTAGGAACTCCTCAGCAGAGTCACCAATTCTGTTATGGAGAGAAATTCCTATGGCTTGGGGTACCACAACAGACATCTTGACTCCAGAAATCAATCCTTTCTAGTATGCAATAGAAATTAAACATCTAACACTAAAGGATCAGACCTCGTACCTTATTACGGACGGTTGAAGTAGATACCTGTTGAGCTTTCCAATCTTCAACTTGAATTGCTATATTACTTCCTCAACAACAAGTAAACAATACAAGCATTCTATATATCATGGTGTTAGATCTATTCTAGCATATATAATTAATAATGTAAAAGCATTTGACATAATCCCATGGATAAAATATTCATTCAAATACACATCATTGGACAGGAAAAGATATTTCTATTAATATAGATCATAGATTACAAGATACAACCTCTGATGGCACGTCTGTGAACCGAAGAAACTGAATCCCTCACTTGGGCCTCCACCACTTCAATCCTCCATCTCTTGATAGCAAGCTCACAAGTAAAAGGAAATCTTGGAAAGAACAAAAATGTGCTCCAAGGGACAAAGGGATGCAAAATCAAGCATAAGTTCTGGCCACAATGGACTATAGTTTCTTTGCTCTCAATTCTCTCTTATGCCTTCAATGTACCAAGGGGTTCCTTATATATATTTTCAAAGGGGTAATTAAAGGTCAAATTCGAGCGATGTCAAGGCATATGGAAGGCCAGGAGTCAAATGAGTCGGATCCATGTCAAGGAAAACTCCAAAAGGATTTGGACTATGCGCACATCCCGATGTACACAGTTATATGGGTCAAACCCGCGTATGTATGCGCTTATAGGTTTAAAAGTCACGTATAACATTTTTCATGTGTTTTTAGGGATGATCAAGGAAACATCAAAGGACAAAAAGTGGTCCATAGGGGCTAAGGAGTCTGCAGTGGGATAGGGGAAGGCCATAAAAAGTGTGATTCACCTGGAGTGGTGAAATCCACTATAACATCATCCTAGGCTCCCTTTTTTCGCAACGCTAAATCTTCCTGACTTGTTGATATTGACGAACGATCATGTAGCTCATGACCCGGCTTGGCCGGCTGTCCCTACTAAGCTTCCCTCGGACATGCCCAAATTTGAGGGAAAACCGAGAGAGGATCTGAGCGAACATGTTACTACCTTTCACCTATGGTTCTCTTCAAATTTCTTACACCAATATTCGATCCATTTAAGGATGTTTCAATGCACCCTTATAGGGCCTACCGTGAAATGGTATATAGAGCTACCTAGAGGGGCATTCGCTTTGTTCGATGACCTAGCGATGAATTTTATTAACCACTTCTAGCTACCAGTGTGTTATGACGTTGGTACGGAACTCTTGTCGACATTTCGATAGGATAAAGCCACACATATCTCGAATCATATCCAAGAGTGGCGTACATGAAAGAGGTTGATTAAAGCCTTTATACCACCATAATTCCTTCTCGAATGGTTCCTTAAGTCATTATTTCCTTATATAGCAAAGGATGTTTCTACATCAGGAGTGAAAAATGAGGAACAAGCCATTCTTAGGGGATAGGAACTGTATTTGATTTATGCTCAATCCAGTTTGTTATATGAGATCATTCACAATTCTCTGTATTCTAGTTTTGACCCCAAAGTTAAACGTGGACCACATGCCGATGGCATCGTTGGTTGTGCAAGTGCTAAACCTATGGATGTAGTTGTGAAACAAGTCAGTCAATTTTCAATCAACCAATCTACTTCAGGATAATCCATGACTTCATCTCAACCCACCTAAACGGCGAGTGTGTTTTTAGTGTAATCGTCGGACTAGAAGGGTAACCAACAACTTGGAAGGAATAAAAAGAAGGGTAAGAAAAATCGTAAGGGTGGGAATAGGAATGAAAATGCTAATAATAATGACAAGAATTCCCATAATGTTGGGGGGGACAAGCAAGCTAAATGTAAGGTTAAATTTCCTTGCAAGTTGTGTAAGGAAGATCACCTCACTTGCTTGTGCCCTCGTATAGATGAAGCCTCAAGATTCTTAGCGCAGGGCCCAACTGTGCTAACTAACCCTTTACCTCACAATCAAAACATGAACTTGAGGACCCATGATCAGTTTGGTGGTGATCAAGATCCACTAGAGGGTAGTGGTTCTGGTTGCATTAACATGGTACATGCTGCAAAAGTTGTGACCCGTGCGAAGGACTATGGTTTGTCACAACCCAACCCAGGAAAGGAACCTGATCCACCAGGGACTCCTTTGCGTATTGAAAAACCTGTGGATAAACCTAAAGTTGCACCTCTCATTCCTAAGGGAGTCCTTAAGCATTCGGGGCACAATCCTAATGCCCAAGCCACCCAGAACTATTCTGTTGTCGAGGATTTGGGCCACACTCCTTGTGCGATGTCTGCACTAGAAGTACTTCAGATTTGTCCTTCACAAAGGAAGGCTTTTCTTTCTACCCTTGGTGTGAATGATGTTAATTCTGTTAAATTTTCATATGCTTAGCTAAGACATCAGTAATTCATTTCATTTTCATAACAAAATCATATAAACAGGATCACTGAAAGATAGACAAGAACAACCATACAAAAGGAACACAAAGATTTATCCTGGGAAGACCCTAAAGGGAAAAACCCAGAAAAATATTCCTCAATATAAATGCCCCCAAAAGATAAAAGATAAAAGATAAAACCAGCAAGGAGATCAAATCCTAATCCTCCTCCTTCTCCAGCTACTTCTCTTCTCCACTAATGCGCTACACAAGTGAGAGTGTGTGTTCCAAATGAGGGGCACTACACCTCTATTTATATTCATCTTTTCACTTAAGTTAACTCATCTGTCATGTAGGCTCAAGTTAATCATGTAGGCTTGAGTTACACATGTAGGCTCAAGTAACCACACTGGGGTGCTAATGACCCACCTTTACAATTAGAGGGGACCGCCTCATGACTCTTATTAGTTCTTCCGATTAGGAGCATCGGGGTACAAAGTAATACAAGTGGTTCTCCTGGTAGGACCATTGGGGACCACAAAGAAATACATATAGAATATTATTCGAAGTTACAATATTTCAACAATCCCCCTTAACGAGAAGGGTATTCTATAACAACATCAACAACAACAATAATAGGAGAGAGATAGAGGACATCATCAACATCATCAAGGTGATACATCTATAAATCATTGGAAGCTTTTCAACATCATGTAGCCTTCATCTTCAATATTTAGTCTTTAGCATCATCAGTACTTTGACTGCTTCGATTAGCAGCATCTTGACTCTTCAATCAGCAGCAACATCTTCAACACTTTGACCTTTCAATCAACAACATCTTCAGCACTTTGACCTTTCAATCAGCAACATCATCTTCAACACTTTGACCTTTAGATCAGCAACATATTCTTCAGCACTTTGGCCTTTCGATCAGCAACAACATCATCATCATACTCTGATATTTCGATCAGTACGTCATCATCATCATACTTTTATAATACGGCATCATCATCATCAAGATCTCATCATCATCACATTCTAATATTTCGATCAAAAACATCATCATCATCATCGCATTCTGATCTTTTGATTAGAAAACATCATCATCAGCAGCAACATCATAATCATAAGCAACTTCTGATCTTTCGATCAGAAAACATAATCATCATCATATTCTGATATTTCGATCAGAGAACATCATCATCAGCAACTTCTGATCTTTTGATCAGAGAAACATCATCATCATCATATTTTGATCTTTCGATCAGAGAACATCATCATCGTTAGCAATAGTATCATCATCATATTCTAATCTTTCAATCAGAGAACATCATCATCATCAGCAACTTCTGATATTTCGATCAGAGGAACATCATCATATTCTGATCTTTTGATTAGAGAACATCATCATCATTAGTAGCAGCATCATCATCATATTCTGATCTTTCAATCAGAGAACATCATCATCATCAACAACATCTGATCTTTCAATCAGAAACATCATCATCATCATAAAAACATCAACATCATCAAAACATCAACATGATCCTTCCTTTCAGAATTATGGGATTTAGGTCTTTACGGAGTTACCAATGATCCTTCCTTTCAGAATTACGGGATTTAGGTCTTTACGGAGTTACTAACGATCCTTCCTTTCAGAATTACAAGATTTAGGTCTTTACGAAGTTACTAACGATCCTTCCTTTCGAAATTACAGGATCAACACATTTGTGGAACTCAGACAATCCTTTCTATTGGAATTACAAAATCAACACATCTGTGAAACTCAGACAATCCTTCCTATTGGAATTACGGAATCAATTCAATGATCCTTCCTTTTGGAATTATGGGATTTAGGTCTTTACGGAGTTACTAACGATCCTTCCTTTCAGAATTACGGGATCAACACAGATGTGGAACTCAGACAATCCTTCCTATTGGAATTATAGGATCAACACATCAGTGGAACTCAAACAATCCTTCCTATTGGAATTACGGGATCAACACATCAGTGGAACTCAGAAAATCCTTCCTATTGGAATTACGGGATCAATTCAATGATCCTTCCTTTTGGAATTACGAGATTTAGGTATTTACAGAGTTAATAACGATCCTTCCTTTTAGAATTATGGGATCAAAACAGATGTGGAACTCAGACAATCCTTCCTCTAGGAATTACGGGATCAACACACGTTCTTGAGTACCGAAGTCACCGGATCTATTCTGAAACGAAGTTCAAGGATGATACAATCCTACCACCTTCTCGATGACCGAAGTTCACTGGATCCATTCTGAACCAAATTCCAAGGATGATACAATCCTACCACATTCTCGATGACCGAAGTTACACTAGATCCGTTCTAAACCAAAGTTCAAGGATGATACAATCCTGCCACATTCTCGATGACCGAAGTTACACTGGATCTGTTCTGAACCGAAGTTCAATGATGATACAATCCTGCCACATTCTCAATGACCGAAGTTACACTGGATCCATTCTGAACCGAAGTTCAAGGATGATACAATCCTTCCACATTCTCAATGACCAAAGTTACACCGGATCCGTTCTGAACCAAAGTTCAAGGATGATACAATCCTACCACATTCTCGATGACTGAAGTCACTGGATCACTTCTGGACATATGTCCCAGGATGATACAATCCCTCTTCATTCTCGAAGACCGAGGTCTCCGAATCACTTTAGGGAAAGTGCCCAAGGATGATACAATCCCACTTCATTCTCGAAGACCAAGGTCTCCATATCACTTCTGAACATATATCCCAAGATGATACAATCCCTCTTCATTCTCGAAGATAGAGGTCTCCGGATCACTTTAGGACATATGTCCCAGGATGATACAATCCCTCTTCATTCTTGAAGATAGAGGTCTCTAGATCACTTTAGGGCAAGTGTCCAGGGATGATACAATCCCACTGCAACATCACTACTCCCCCTTTCGGGGAAGGTATTTCTGAACCATACCAAGCTTGTCTCGAAAGTGTTTGAAATTTACCCGAGATAGAGGCTTTGTTAGCGCATCATCATCTAAGCCATATTCATCTACATCTTCAGTATGTGAATACTGAACTATCACCATCTGCATCTCCAGTATGTGAGTACTGAAACCATCATCAGGTCACCATCATCTGCATCTAAAATATGTAAATAATGAAACATCATCATCTTCATCTTTATCTTGTTATCACAACTATCGTTATCACATAGAATCAATGTAGTATCCATCTGCAGTTCAAAGATACTTGATATCAACTTCCGAATCCATATGGATTCACAACTTAGCAGAGCAATCTGCTATGTATTCTACTTCATCCATGCTATGAGAAACACTGGACTATTTCCTACTAAACCATGAACTCATAGCAGACCCCCAAACAAAAGCATCTAACTAATGTGCTTTTCCCATCTGAGATACTTCCAGTCCAATTTGCATCTGTCTAGCCATACAATCTATACTCATGGCTACCATCATAATATAAAATAAAGTCTATAGTCCCTTTTAGATATCTCATCACATGTTTTGCAGTTACTAGGTGAACCCGTCTTGGTTGAACAAGATATTGACTTAAGGTGTTCATAGCAAAAAAAATGTCTGGTCTAGTATTTGTTAAGTACATCAATGCCCCAATGATCTATCTGTAATGAGTCATATCCACTAACTCTGATGAGTCATCAGCTAACAGCTTCAGATTGGATTCCATGGGTGTGTCCATGACTTTGCATTCCAACATATTGAATCTCTTCAATATCTCTACCGCATACTTTCCCTGGTTGAGAAATATTTCTTCTGAACTTTTCCATACTTCGAGACCTAGGAAATAATGCATTAACCCAAGGTCTTTCATCTCAAATTCTTCTGCTAGTTTCTTCTTGATTTTCATGACCTGTTTCTCATTTCTCATCAAGGATAAGTCATCCACATATAATAACAGGATGAAAAGTTCATATTCTACAACCTTGAGATAAAGGTTAGGATCAGCTTTACTTTTGGTAAAGCCCATGCTCGACAATAAATGATCTATTCTTTCATACCAAGCTCGAGGAGCTTGTTTAAGACCATATAATTCCTTCTTCAACTTACATACGTGAGTATGTCTATATTCAACTTCAAATCCTTGTGGCTATTCTATGTATACTTCTTCTTTGATCACACCATTTAGAAAAGTTGTTTTCACATCCATCTGGTGTAAGTCCCACTTCATCATGGATGCAAGTGCCATAGTAGCTCTAATTGAAGTATACTGTGCTACTGGGGAAAATGTCTCTTCATAATCAATTCCCTCTTTTTGAAAGAAACCTCTGGCCACAAATCTTGCTTTATACTTCTCAATACTTCCGTTAGCTGCATGCTTTATTTTGCATATCCATTTGGAGGATACTATACTCTTTCCTTCTGGTTTGGAAACTGCATCCCAAACATCATTCTAGTATTCTTTCATCATAACATCTTCCATGATTTTGTCTTGTTGGGTCATCAACATATCCTAGTCTTCTGCATTCAACCTTGAAGGTTGGAACCCTCTTTACTCTTGGTAAAGTCTTGATCCAGCAGGAAGCTATCCATCATGTCGTACCATGTAAAACTTAGATATCTTCTGTAGTCACTCCCCCTGAAGTGGAGTATCATCTTCCCTCTTCATTTTGTACAGGTGGCTCTATTCTTGATATATACTTGTCAATAGAGTATGTCATGTCATAGTCTATTCTTTCTTAGGAAAATCATGAACCTTTGCTTTGTACACTTGTTCTTGTAGATCCATATGGAAGATACTACATAATTCCCTTTATGTCTCAAAATCATATCATATAAATCATTTCCCATGACCAACTATTATTCTTTGATCATAGCATTCTTTTCTTCATCTTGAGTTATCTCTTATACCCATGGTGGTCTTCATCCTTCGAGGTGGATCTACCGCTCTCTGAATCTCTTTCTTTTGTCATGGTGTCTCTGGCCCCGAGAGCTTTAGATTCATGTTTATTGAATTATCATCACTTGTTCAGGACCTTTCCTACAATTCAAATGCACCAATTGCATGGTTAGAACTATTTCATAAAACATATGCGTAACGACAAATTCTTATGCATCATGCAACTATTTAGCCAATACAACATTCATCCATATCTCATGGAAACTTTCTAGATGACATCATTGAGATTGTGCATTAATCCAATATGTCATGTAAATAGGTTTCATTCTAGATAAGTAGAAATGGAGAGATGTATAGCACCATGAGCTACTTACCGATCACATGCATATTATTAGTATACATTCATTAATGCAAACAATCTATTATGCATAACACATCAACTGAATATGCATAACAAAACAATATCATTAAATGACAATTGAATACTTATCTTTTGTTTGTTTTGTGGGTAGAATCCTTCTTGATCATTCTCCTTCATCATCTTCTTCCTTCATGAAATCATCATTTCTTATCCAAATGATAAGGTGGATAAGAGGTTCGTCAAGAATTGAGTTCTTCATATTCCTCATCGCTTGAGGGATCTTCTTTGAATGGTGAGAGCTTGATCTTCAATTTGCTCCCATCTTTCTTCTTCTCTTCTTATGAGACAAGATTATTCTTCTTCCCAAAGTCAAATGAAATTAATCACTTCCTTTTGGCACACATTCCTCGCATTAATGAATCCCATGATCATGGGAGGGTATTCAAGGTGGCTATCACCACTTCTGCATTCTCTGCTTCTTCTTCTACCACTTCAAGATGTTATGCATTCTGGATCTTCACATTCTTCAACTGTTTTCTCAAATCCATCTTCTTATATTCAAATATCTTGATCAAGGAATCAAACATATTCGGTGTCTTTATGGAAGACACTTGTGGTACAAGTTGATCCGTGATTGAATCAACAGTGATCTTCTTGGCCTTGATCAAGTTCTTCTTGTGTAAGGCTTTGAGGCTCATCTCCCTCTAGAACTAGAACCTATATACTCATGTAGGTCTCCAATTCATTTTATTCAGAGGGATCAAATACTTTCATGCTTGGAAGTTTTCAACTTCACCAAGCTTATCATCAATCTGATGTAATAGATCACTTTGAAATGAGAACCTCAAATGCAAATAGCAAAAGATTAGATCTTACCGATTTGAGGTGTCCGTCCTGCTTCCGGAGTTGGCTGATCTAGGGTTTGTCAGAGAAACCCTAATTTTAAAAACTTGGAATATTTCAGATATTATTGGATATAAATATATATCTCTTCAAATGGAGCTTTCCAATGTACTCCTTTTCTAAAAACAGTGGAGGGAAGCTCCCGGAACAGGAAGCTCTAGTTTTCCAATTTCTTCTGCAGAAATTCCTGTTACTGTTTCTGTGATACCTCTGAAGTTATTTCTCCTCTATCTCTACAATTTAGTACTGAGGTAATATCACATGTACCTGATCCAAAAACATAGGTTTCATCAGAATTGGTTTCACCAATTGGGATTTAGGATCATTTTCCCAAGGTGACCTGTTACAAGACTGTTCAGAACAATGAAGTTGTATGGCATGCCACATGTCACTGGTTCATCTTCAGGTTCTAAAATTCGGACCACAAAAATTAAATTCCATTCTCATTTTGGAACATCTTTAGGAATTCCATTTGTACCTCTGTAGCCCAGGCTATAGCAAGTTTCCCTAGGTGTCCTGTTTAGGGATGAATTCTAGAAAAGGCTGGAACCCTAACTTGGAGGGATCATATATCCTAGAATATAGCGAATATGAGGCTGAATGTTGGAAAAAGTGTTCATCAGGATTATATATTTGGTCTCTACAATTTTCAGCTCTTGAACCATCTCCAATATTGGGATATAGCGAATATACCAAAACTTAGCAGTTTTAGTATTTAGGGTTTTTCTAGCTCTGGGTCAAACTAGGGTTTGACTTTCCTGAAGTTTCACCCAACCAAAAATATTGATCCAGGTCTCTAAAATTCTATTTTGATTAGGAGAAAAATCCTATGTTGGGCTCACTCAAAAATTCTTCTTCTGCAAATAGCCCTAATTTCCCACACCGAAAACTGAAAATGCTCGTAATCGAATTCCGCTTCGACAGAAAGATGCGCCCTTCAATGGAGAGTCAGCCTAGCCTTATTTTTCTGATCGATTGTGGAAAGAGAACCAAAAAGTAAGAGGCCCTAGATTCTGTAGCTGCACAATGTCTTCTTTTCAGGGTGGCTCTGATACCATGTTAACTTTTCATATGCTTAGCTAAGACATCAGTACTTCATTTCATTTTCGTAACGAAAGCATATAAATAGGATCACTGAAAGATAGACAAGCACAACCATACAAAAGGAACACAAATATTTATCCTGGGAAAACCCTAAAGGGAAAAACCTAGCAAAATATTCCTCAATATAGATGCCCCAAAAATATAAAAGATAAAAGACAAAACCATCAAGGATATCAAAGCCTGATCCTCCTCCTTCTCCAACTACTTCTCTTCTCCACTAATGTTCTACACAAGTGAGAGTGTGTGTTCGAAATGAGGAGCACTACACCTCTATTTATATTCATCCATTCACTTAAGTTAACTCATCTATCATGTAGGCTTGAGTTAATCATGTAGGCTCGAGTTACACATGTAGGCTCAAGTAACCACACTGGGGTGCTAATGACCCACCTTTACAATTAGAGGGGACTGCCTCATGACTCTTATTAGTTCTTCTTATTAGGAGCATCGGGGTACAAAGGAATACAAGTGGTTCCCCCGGTAGGACCATCAGGGACCACAAAGAAATACATATAGATTACTCTTTGAAGTTACAATATTTCAACAAATTCTTCCTCCATGATTGAATTTGAAACTGCAGGACTTCAACCTCACTTGCCTTACTATGTGTCTCTTTTGATTCATGTAGAATGTCTCAACATGACTGTCAAGCGAACTATGATTGACAAAGGTGTTGCTGCTTCTGTGATGTATTTATCATGTTGGAAGGGTTTAGGTTCCCCTGAGTTGTCTAAATCTGTGACCATGTTAACTGTGTTTGATGGGAGATCGTTTAGGCCGCACGGGATCCTTCCTTCCCTTAAGGTCCATTTGGGAGGAAAGACCGTTGCAATAGAGTTCAAGGTGGTTGATGTGCCCCTTGACTACAATCTCTTACTGGGTAGGAATTGGATGTACAGTATGCAAGCCATAGCTTCTTCACTATTTTGCATTGTATACTTTCCATTTAATGGGAAGATAGTTACAATTGATCAAACATCATTCAAGAATCCATAGGTTACCGCATCTTCGGGAGCTTCGCTTCTGATTGTAGAGCACTCTCGGCCGGCAACTGGGAGTGTGGGTGTGGGCATGTATCCATCCCTCATGGGAAGCTTTAGTTGTCTTGCACCTATCCTTATGATAGGGTCTTGTTCCAGTGAGGTTTCAACATTTATGAGATCGGTGTCTTTTTGCAGGATTCATATGGAAGACCCTTGGATTCTTCCTACACCGAATACTTTGAGTGAGCCCATCGTGACGGACATGTCATTGCCTGCAACTATGGTAGCTTATCAAGCTAATCTTGGATTTGTTGCAAAGCCTAGTCCTTACTCTTCGTGGATGGAGGAGGAGGACCCATATGTGCTTCCTACATGGGAAGTTCAGTCTTCTCATGTGCACGACTACCTTGATAGTGCTTTTCCTTCAAACGAAGCGATTATTGAGGCCATGTCAGGAGTTGAGCCACCATGGGAAGAGTTGCATCATAGATCTTACTTTCTTCCCAAGCTTGACTAGTTGGAGTGTGAGGAATTTAGGGAGGTTCTTAGTGAGAGAATTGGTAGTCCCATGGTTCCATTACGCTCTCCCGGTCCGATGGCTGATGGGAACATGGAAAATATATCTCCAACGATTCCTATCAATATCTCTCACGATCCGAGAAGGATAGAGAATGTCTATATTAGGGCAGAATGTTCCCATGCTGATATTCAATAATACACCAAGCTGTTTAAAGAATTTCATGATATCTTTGCTTCGTCTTACGATAAAATTCCAGGTATCGACCCAGGAATTGTTGAACATGAGATTAAGACTTATCCCAATGCTAATCCTATTTGATAACGCTTGCGTGCAGTGAATCCTAGGAAAGCACCCGTGATTAAGGCAAAGATAGAGAAATTGTTGAAAGTTAGTTTTATCTATCCCATTCGCTTGATGGAGTGGGTTTCAAAACCTGTTCTGGTGGATAAGAAGCAGGGAGTGATCCACATATGTACTGATTTCCGTGATTTGAATCGTGCCTGTCCTAAGGACAATTTCCCCACACCATTTATTGATCACATTTTGGATAAGTGTGTGGGTAGCGAGGTTTTTTCCTTTATGGACGGCTTTTCCAGATACAATCAGATACAAATTAAACCCAAGGACCAACATAAGACTACATTTATTTGTCCTTGGGGAACTTTTGCATATCGAAAAATGCCTTTTGGCCTTAAGAATGCCGGAGCTACTTTTTAGCGGGCTATGACCTTGATCTTCCACGATCTTAAATCGATTATTGAAGTATTTTTAAATGACCTTGCTGCTCATTCTCATATGAGAATGCGTCATTCCTATCATTTGAGATTGGTATTTGAAAGGTGTTGCCATTATTTAGTGAGGTTAAATCCTCACAAGTGCATATTTTGTGTGAAGTGTGGTCGCTTATTAGGATTCATCGTTTCTAAAGAGGGTATAAGAGTTGACCCTTTGAAGGTCGAGGAAATACTTTAGTTGTCTCCCCTGAAAAACATTCATCATCTTCAATGTTTGTAAGGCATGGAAAACTTCTTATGGAGATTTGTTGTCAGTTTTGCCAATTTGACTAGAGGATTCATGCATATTTTGAAGAAGGACACCACCTTTTGTGGGATGAGCGAGCCCAGGAGTCCATCGATGCACTCAAGCAAGCCCTAGCATCGGCCCCGATGATTAGTCCCCCAGATTATAGCCGTGATTTTCTACTTTATGTGGCCGCGTCCATGGAGACAATTGGTATGGTTTTGGTTCAAGAGGATGAGGAGCTCCAAGAGCATGTCATATACTATATGAGCTGGAATCTTATTGACACGGAGATCCGTTATTACCATGTTGAGAAGCTTGCCTTAGCTACTGTACATGTGGTTCAATGGTTGACACATTATATTCTCCTTTTCCATACCTTGGTTGTAGCCCATGTAAATCTGTTTCAATTCATCCTCACTCAAAGGATGATTGGGGGAAAATATAATAAACGGATTGTCATATTGCAAGAATTCGATCTCGAGTTTGTTTCGGCAAAATCGAAGAAATCGTTAATTTTTGTGGAGCTTATATTAGATTACCCAAGCGAGGCCAAGGAGTTGGTTTGTGAAGATACATTTATCGATGAGCACATATTCTTAATCTCAACCTTAGACCCATGGTATGGGGATATCATTATATATTTACAAACATTGAAGGTCCCTACTCACCTATCATGGCATGAACAACGACGGTTACCTCACGTGTCTAAGAATTACCTCATAGTGGATAACACTTTGTACCGCCGTGGGGTAGATTCCATTTTACGACATTGTTTAAATCATGAAGAGGCTAAGGTAGTGTTGAATGATTTCCACAGAGGGGCGTGTGGTGGTCATCTATCTGAGATTTCTACAACCCAAAAAATATTAAGAGCGGGTTATTTCTGGCCGTTGATCTTTAAGGATTGTGTAGATGCGATCAAGAGGTGCCACCCTTGCCAGGTGTTTGCATGTAACAAGTGCTCGAAACCTACCCCATTACATCCCATCATCACCACCGATCCCTTCACTAAGTGGGGGCTAGATTTTATGGATTGTAACCTAGCTTCAGCTGGGGAGCATCATCATATCATACTGGTTGTCAACTACTTCACGAAATGGGCTGAAGATATGCCTACAGTTAAATCCGATGGTGAGATAGCTGTGCACTTCATATTCAACCAGATTATTACTCAGTTTGGGATTCCGAAAGAGATTGTCACTGACCATGGCTCGCACTTTCAGAATCGTATGATGGAAGTGTTGGCATCAAAGTTAGAGTGTAAACAAGAGCATTCCTCCTCTTACGACCCTCAAGTGAATGGACAGGTAGAAGCAGTGAACAAATCACTCAAATCCATTCTCCAATGAACCATCGCACAAAGCAAGAATAATTGGCACATTATGTTATATCCTGCTTTGTTGGCATATAGAACCACTGTTAAGACTGCCATGGGTTTTTCTCCATATCAAATTGTACATGGAGTGGAGTTAGTATTTCCGGTTGAGTGTGAGATTCCTTCTTTGAAGCTAGCCATAGAGCTCTTACCAGACACTTCCCTATTGGAGAAGCGTTTGGTCCACCTTGAGCAACTTGATGAGCAACGTCGAGATGCCTTGGTGGCTCTAGAAGTAAATAAGCGTTGTGTAAAGGTCCAATATGATAAGTCTATCCATCCAAGGAGGTTTAGTGAGGGGGAATTGGTCCTTTTGTGGGATCAACCGAAAGAACCCTTGGGGGCAGGAAAGTTTAACCCCATGTGGCGTGGTCCTTACATCGTCAAACATGTGTTAGAGAAGGGCGCTTATGAGTTAGTGGATTATGAGGAAACAGCCTTGGCGGAGCCTAGAAATGGGCTCTATCTCAAAAAGTACTATGCATGATTTTCATCCAAGGCTGGTTATTGTATATTATTGTACAGTTTTTCATAGGTAGGTCTTTTTCTTATGGTGATCAGTTTTGTAATTAGTTTCCGTTTCTTTTGGCATATGTCAATGGAATTTTCCACCTTCATAGGATTCGTGGATGGTGCAAGCCGTCACACTCAACACTTAGCCTCTGCTGTTTGGGTGATTTATACTCCTATGGGTCAGGTATTGTCTTCAGGAGGCATATGTTTACGGCCATCTTCAAACAATGTTGCTGAGTATAGTGCCATTATTGAGCTTCTACGAGATGCCATTTTACATGGCATTCTCTCTCTTGAGGTACGTCTTGATTCGGAGTTATTAGTGTCACAGCTTAATGGTTTGTACCATGTTAGAGATACGACATTATTAAGAATATTCTTACATGTGAGATTATTAGAACGACAATTTGACAATATAACATACATACATATTCCAAGAATTAATAGTCAAGTTGCTGACTCATATGCTAACTACGTGTTAGATTGGCATTTGTTTCATACATAATAAGCTCATCACAAACATAAATTTTTACACATGTAAATAAATAAACCGATCATCATAAAAGTTTTTATAAACATCCAAAAATGTGGTAATACATAGTGTCATAATACAAAAATGGGGCTCTCAAGCCACCAAAATATAATACATGGTAGTACAAAATGTATCACTCCCACGTATCTAAGCCTGTGGAGGAGGAGGGGGTTTGTGATCATGGAATGTCACTACGGATCTAGCTAGACGTTAAAATAGCTACACCCATGCTCGTGGTACACCCACCACCTGGCGCTGCATGGCCTCAAGAAAGTCCTCGACTTGTGCCATGGGTACTCTTTGTGTCAGTCTCACGAAGTTGGTATGAATTCTTTGGAGCATCCACTCCACATCCACACTCATGGTATCATCTCCTCTTCCCCTCCATTTATGACGAGGGAAGCCTTTAGGCCGTCGTGGTCCCACATCTGCATGCATATGCTAGATGTCACAATGTATTGTCACCCAAAAACATGTCTTTTGATTCCACATAATTAGAAAACACAAAAAAAATTAAATAACTCAAAAATTTTAAAAAGAGGGTCGAGACTCATTACCTATGTCACCAAATTCTGATCCTAGTGGTAGCAGCATGTCTGGGTCTCCCCAGAAATATATCCCCGCATAGGGGTAGTCATCGATAGCAACTATATGTTGTCGCCACTACAGAAAGAAATCAGTTGGATAGGTGTTGGAGACCCTACCTCCACCCATTCTACGCATTGCATCCTCCCAACGATGGATCTTGAACCCCATGTAGAGGAATGTCAACTCTAGGGCTCAATCCTAGAACACGCTCAAAGAAAACCATGCTCAGTATGCTACTGAAATTGAAGTTTTGCACTCTCCCCATCTTGCACTCATTGAGTTGGTGTTTCATGTTTCCCAGTAGTGCAATGCTTCCATCATATACTGTGGGTCTCATGCACTCCACTACATAGGACATCAGAGGCTGCGAGGCTTGGTGGAGTGAATCCAAGCTTGCTATCTTGCCCAGTGTCAGTAGGATGGATTTTAGGCTCAGCACTTGTATGGAGTTAGTTGGGATCTGACTCAGGCCTTCTCCGTGTCTGGATAGCAGTACAACACAATGTACTCATATATAGTCAGGCCACCTCCGAGGCCACGAAAGCATAGGTTCACTACATCCCCCCGTTGGGAAAGTCCAGTAATAAAGTATATGTCCTCCACTTCTATGGTGAGGGACATCCGCTCGATCTGGAATGACTTTGAGTCTGGATCCCAGTAGTCCACTAACATCTGCAATAGTCCTAGTTTGGGTCTTAAGCCACCAAGACACCAAAAATTTTAAAGCCCACATGCACGTAACGCTTGTTGAGACATTAGATCTTCCCTTAGTGCCTCTTCTACATCACCATGTTTGTGTTCTCTCCATTCTAGGACCATCCTGCACATAAAATTTGAGTTTCATCATGGACCTTCATTCATGGATGTCCACACAATATATAAGGGTGGCTACAAATTGTAATATATCATATATCATACATCTTATTTTACACCACTTTCCCTTTATGGAATTTATATGTTACTTATACTGGTTATTCTATTATTGAGGAACTTTGTTCCTTTCAGTAGCACATACGAGTCCTCCTCCTCCATCTGCAAAGAGGAAGGACTAGGCTCTGCAACTTGATCAATATTTGCTTGATATGCTACCATTGTTGCAAGAAACAACAAATATGTTTCGATAGGTCCAATCGAAGGAGTCAGTGAAGGAAGAATCCAAAGATCTTCCATATGGGTAGTGCAAAAAGACACAAAATTCAATCAGGACGAAGCCCCACCAAAACTAGATCCGATCATAAGAATGGGTGCAGGATAGATAAAGGTTCCCATAAGACACAAATACATACCCACACCCACACTCCTAGTTACCAGCTAAGAATGATTGATCATCAGGATATAATTTTCCGATGATGCATTAACACTCAAATTACAGAATGACATTGTTATAGCGGATTTCACCACTCTAGGTGAATCACACTTTGTATGGCCTTTCGCTGTCCCGTTGCAGACTCTTTATACCCCATGGACCATCTTTTATCCTTTGATGTTTCCTTGATCATCCCTAAAACTATATGAAAAATGATATACATGGCTTTTTACCCGATAACCGCGTACATACGTGGGTTTGACCCCTATAACCGCGTACATCGGGATGTGTGCATAATCCAAATCCTTTTGGAGTTTTCCTTGACATGGATCTGACTCATTCGACTCCTGGCCTTCCATATGCCTTGAGATCGCTCGGATTCAACCCTTCATTATCCCTTGTGAAGCTATATTATAAGGAACCCCTTGGTACATTGAAGGAATATAGAGAGATTGAGAGCAAAGAAACTATAGTCCATTGTTGACGGAATTCATACTTGAGTCCGCATCCCTTTGTCCCTTGGAGCACTGTTGTGTTCTTCCCAAGCTTGCCTTTTGCTAGTGAGCTTGCTATCGTGAGATGGAGGATTGAGGTGGTGGAGGCCCAAGTGGGGGATTCAGTTTCTCCAGTTCGCAAACATGCCGTCAGAGGTTGTATCTATCTTATAATCTCTGATTTATTTTAATGGAAATATCTTTTCTTGTCCAATGATGTGTATTTGATTAAATATTGTATCCATTAGAATATGCCAAATGCTTTTACATTATTGATTATATATGCTAGAATATATCTAACACCATGATATATAGTATTCTTGTATTGTTTACTTGTTGTTGAGGAAGTATTATATCAATTCAAGCTGAAGATTGGAAATCTCAACGGGGATCTACTTCAACCGTCCGGAATAAGGTACGAGGTCTAATTCTTTAGTGTTAGACATTTTATTTCTATTGCATATTGGGAAATATTGATTTCTGGAGTCAAAGCTGTCTGTTGTGGTACCCCAAGCCATAGGAATTTCTCTCCGTAATAGAATTGGCGACTCCGCTGGGGAGTTCCTAGTAGTTGTCATTTGGGGGTGATTTTCTCGGCATTCAATGTATATGAATTGCTCTTTCTCTCTTGTTTCTGTGTCGGGTCTGGGGGCATGTATTCCTAGTAGAGTCTGATTGGGGTGAAGTTTGTCTCAGCCTATCTATTTTCCTTGTTTTATGCACCTTTTCTTCCTGTACACGGGTTTTTTATTTACAGTCCCGTATACACGCCGTTTTATCTGTGATTTCTGCGTACACACGCGAGTTTACTACGAATAGTCGCATATGCCCTGGATTTTTCCCTTTTTGTGGAAGATAATTGGTTGCTGGGTGAATGCTGTTAGTTGCTGAGTCTCCTTTGGCACTGCCTGAGTCTGTTTTGACCTCTGTTTCTGACTGGAAACGTGTTTTTTTTAGCCTAATTTTTTTTTTAGGAAAGTTCTTGTCATGGCATTTTCGATTTTTTGTTTGAGATTAGTGCATTAGAGTTCTTTTACCTTAGTGCTTTGCTTGGATGTTGTTTATGTCTGCTTGTAGAGTCTGGGGGTGGTAGAATCATTCTTTTGCTTTTTGCATCTCTTATATTTTCAAAAAATCCAAAAACATTTGCTTATCATCATGCATTGCATTTTGCACTTTGCATTGTACTTGCACTAGATCTAGATTTGCTTTGGAGTACTAGTTAGGAATTCATATAGGAAAAATTTGCATTCATAATTTGAAGAAGAATTGTTCATTTCACGTAGTAGCATACCTTGTTTACATGGACACAATGCATTTGCATTGATTGTTACGGTGTGCATTTTACTTCATGTTGTGTCATAACACCACTAGTTGCACGACCATATCCTATTTTTGAGTAATAAAGCCAACTAAAATCAATGCTAATTAAAATGAATTACACTCTTTTCTTTTCTAGGGTGCACCAACAAGCTTAGGTTTTAGGATCTTGGAATAGTTCATTATAAGTCAATTCTCCAAGATCACTAAACAACAACATCTAGGTGTCTGTCCAGGGAGTGTGTGAAATCCTTGATATAACCATCATTCTTGGGATCCTCCTCTCAAACGGGAGTTAAGCACGAGGCAGTGTGAACGGTTATCGATTGGGATGACCCCTATTCATAACTAAGTAGCACCTGAGATATTTCCAGGATTGTATTCGTATCTGGGGGCTCTTTCGAGAGTTTCGGCCTTTGCTACCCTTCCCATACGGTCAATCCTGCCTGCGACTGTCTGCCTGAGCTTTGATTATATTGAGGTGACCTTAGTGACCTACCTAGGATATTGAGGGGGTACTTGTAGAGGTTATTATGCAGGTGTCCCGGCTAGTTTGGGGTCGGACAGCACAGTCACTTTACACGTTGAAGCTGAGGGCCACAATAATTGATTACGTGCCTCCGCTTGTTGTGTATGGGAGTCTCAGGCCTCTCCTAGGTGAGACATACCTGCTTCATTCGGGAGCTCACTTATCCAGCCCTTGTTTGCTTGCATTTGGCTTTATATTTTATTAGTGATTACTCTGTGCACGCTAGTTGGCCTAGGGTTTACGTAAATAGAGAGTCTTTGATATTTTTGTTTTGAGTCATTATGGATTCGAGTGCGGTTCCGCGCCGTTCTCATCGGTTAGTAGGACTTCCACCTTCTACTTCTCCTCCTCCTTTGGGAAAGAGACCTAGACAGTCCAGGAAGACTGTTGCTAGGGTTTTACACCTAGCTTGTGTGAATGAGCACCTACTAAGGACAATGGATTCCTTATTAGCAGTTCAGTGATGTATGAATTAAAAGCTATAACTGAAATAAAAATTAAATCTAACAAATCTAATAATGATTCATGAAGCAAAACAATGAAAAGTAAATAATGAATTTGTATTAATCTGACCTTCAATGTGAAGGTTGGTGAAGCCCTTTGCGGTGATCCGAGTCGATGGCTCCAAGCTTCAAGCTGCTTCTTCTCTTTCTCCAATGGTGGAAATGGGCCAAAAGGGGCTCTCAATGGTGAAAGTAGCTCAATGGTGAGCTAGGGTTTCACGAGCAATTTTGGCAGAGGCAGGATACTGGTGATTGTGGATATTGAATGAGGGGTCTCCATCACTTATTTATAGTTGGAAACCATGCGGTTTTATGGTTAGGGTTTCTTCCTCATTTTCCTCATTATTTTATATTTTTATTCCTTTTTTGCTTTTTTGGAGGAATTTTGGATATTTTTAGAGGAAAAGAGGGTTTTATGGCCTTTTGGAGGCATTTTAAGCCTTTTGGAGGCTTTTTTGCATGGTTTTATGGGTTTTTGATGGAAATATGGTGGGAAAATGGACAAATGAGCCATGTAATGGGGTAGATGAGGTAGTGAACCATTTTTGGGTGTTAATAGATTGCCCCCTGATGTGCGAGGGCAGGAGCTCATCGTATGGCCGATGGACATCATAAGTAATATTTGTTTTTTCTGGGGTGTGGAGAAGAGAAGAAACCGACTGGAGCCCGGAACAACGATCCCGAACCACCTGCAAAGGACTAAAAAGTACATAACCTCAATAATGGATGAGGAATCATCTGATCATATGGATGAGGCGGGCATTACCATGCTCGTATCAGGATATAACCAAGTAATATAAATGGCCTCAAAGGCTGAATGAGGAATAATCTCAATATATGGACGAGGCAAGCATACCCATGCTCGTATCAAGATACATAAAAGTGACTGTGAGGCCCGAAAGGAGGCACCTGTAGGATATATAGAAAACCATTATGTATATCATAAGTGTCCAGAGAAGACACAAATCTGGAACATACTGCTGGGCAGACCATGTCTGAGCTGAACAACTGATACACTGGAATGACAGTAGTGCTACTGAATGTGGTTCCAAAGGAACTAATGAGATGTTGGATCAAAGTGACAACGGTCATACGTGTAATGGTATACTGATCTGGAACTGAACTGGGTACTCAAGGAAGCATGGAACTGGATGGCTTCCAAATACAATTGCCAACGCAGCCCGGACATCCACGGGAACATATAAATGGCCGTTCCCAAGTGACTCACCAATGTGCTAGAGTCGAGGGAAATCCGGGGTCTTCGACACATAATGGAAAGGATATACATCATGCGCGATTCTCAACGATGCGAATAAGGTACTGAAGTCGAGCATGTGAGAAACAACTATTCGGAGAGGAAATGATGAGTCCTCCCAAAATGGTCCATAGGCACTCATCACAGATGGTGATGGGTCCAAGGCGCAGGGGCCTCTAGGTCTATCCTCTGGAATAGAGGGGTTGTCGTCGACAGAGGGAGACCTGCAACTATCAAGGCAATGATGTTTCCTTGACAGGAGCGAGAGGTAAAAGACTGAAATGTGATAGTACTGATGGCAGGGTTGATAAACTGGGGTAAATAACTGGGCAAGTAGAGTGGGTGGACTCAAACTTCCTTTGTTCAGAGTATGATGGCGGGAATGATCGGGCAGCATATGGGACTGACTGTTGGTAAAGGGATCATAGCTGTATGGGATCTGAGGGTGAATGGGCTGAGGGAGACTCAAGCTGTGATGGTAGGATACTGCAGAATACTCTGAACAAAGGCGACCTTAGTGGTGGTGCTACCGAGAGGATTGATCATAGCGCTAAGAGGCACGGGGGGACTTCTTCATGGGTTAAGGACCTAGAAGAAGTGTGGATATAAAATGGTACTGTCATGTGGATTTTACGAGCCCAGGACAGTTCATGCTCGTGGTTGCTTTCAATTTGAAGGAGTCTGAAAGCAAATAAGAAGACTCTGAAAAAAATGGAATGATACTGTCGTGTGGATTTTACGAGCCCATGACAGTTCATGCTTGTGGTTGCTTTCAATTTTAAGGAGTCTGAAAGCAAATAAGAAGACTCTGCAATGATGGAATGGTACTGTCGTGTGGATTTTATGAGCCCACGACAGTTCATGCTCGTGGTTGCTTTCAATTTTAAGGAGTCTGAAAGCAAATAAGAAGACTCTGAATTAATGGCCAGGCAAGGAGGAAGTGTTTAATCAAGGGACACTGATGATGACCAGGACTGAGGGTGGGGGGGAACACTGGTGGGCCTCCTTGCAGGGTGAATGAACGGTGGCAAAATAACGAAACATTTGCAGTATGACAGGAGTGGATGGCTCATGTAAAAAGTGTGAAATAATCTGATGACGGCCGATGTGGCGCGCAAACAAATGCGGCAAGGTGTAGGGCCGCAATGTTGCAATTGTACCAAGTGAGAGCGAGAAATGATCTCAAGCATCATCACGAGCTCAGAAAAATGAATCCGGTGATATAAAAAGTATTAAAAATGGAGAATGGCCGAAGTGGCATGTAAACCGAGATGACTGGTGGTGTCTGAAAAATGGACAAAAATGATGTAGCAAAAAAGAATGCAATGAGGGGACCATTATGATGGTCTCGTCATGCTGATTCCAATGGTGGAAACGGTTCAAAAAATGGACTCCGTATGGGTTCAGAAAAGCCAAAACAAGAAAAGGTCAACGGACTATAAATAGTAAGTGGACCCAACATGACATGTGTCATTTGACTATTGGACTTTGATTCATGCGTACAGTGGACCAGAGCTGAGTTTTCATTTCTGGACGATCTGACCGGTGGATTTCAGATTCGGGAGAGCCAGGTATTCCGTTAAACTCGTGCCTGCATCATTTTTTGGGTTGGGGGGTCGGGTAGTGGGTCCCAGGGGGTTTTTTGTACGGTCCATGTGGGTGGACCGCGGGTTAGGAGGTCGAAGCCGCGGTCTCCGGCCGCGGGTTTTGACCGAGACAGTCGCGGTCTCCGACCGCGGGTTTAGTGTCGACAGCCGCGGTCTGAGACCGTGGCTGTGGGCTGGACAGCCGTGGTCGGGCCACGGCTGTGGGCTGGACAGCCGCGGTCGGGGACCATGACTGTGGGCTAGACAGTCATGGTTGGGCCGCGGCTGTGGGCTGGATAGCCGCGGTCGGGGACCGCGACTATGGGCTGGACAGTCGCGGTCGGGCCGTGGCTGTGGGATGGACAGTCGCGGTTGGGCCGCGCTGTTTTACCTGTTTGGATGAGTGGGAAGGTTTATGATTTTGACCTGAGTCTGACGATACTTCGTTGTGTGTTTGATAGGATGTCGCGAGCGCTATGGAGGGAGCGGGAGATACCTGAGGAGATCGTGACTATTGTTCAGGAGGATCGCTGGGTGCGGTCGCTGCTAGGGATTTTCGGGCTACTGAAGTTTGTTGAGGTGCCGATGATGCGGTCAGCAGGGTTGCTGCTGAACCGTTTGATTGATTTCTGGGAGCCAAATGCACTGGCATTTCGAGTGCAGGGAGAGAGGGTGGACCTCACCCTGACCGATGTTTATTTCTTGACTGGGTTGTCCTGCCTGGGGAGGGTAGCTGATACACAGCCGCGGGTGGCTGCCGACTTCGATATTGATGATGTACGGGAGCGACTCTGTAGGGCAGATGCTGAGGTGCATAGGAATGCACTCTTGGTGAGGGACTTTCGAGAGCCAGCGGTGCGGGCGATGGCTGCATGTGTGGTACGGATTTTGGGGTCCCAGTCACCTGAGAAGGTGTCTGGGGGTCAGATGCAACTCGTGGAGCGTGTACTGGCTGGGACCTATTTTGCGTGGGGCCAGATGTTCCTGACCTGCGTCCAGCGACAGCTGACCGCAGCAAAGGAATCTGGCAAGGGATTCTGTTATGGGTCATTCCTATGTACATTCTTTATGGAGCGGGTCCCCACACTGCGGCCGCGAGTGCCGGTCAGAGCAGGGGGCTTGAGGGAGCCTAGGATGATTCGGTGGGGAGAGATGATGCACCGCCGT
Organism: Pseudotsuga menziesii; assembly: GCA_001517045.1. Lineage (NCBI taxonomy): Eukaryota > Viridiplantae > Streptophyta > Pinopsida > Pinales > Pinaceae > Pseudotsuga > Pseudotsuga menziesii. Next base: position 275,285 of record LPNX011226499.1, on the reverse strand, counting down.
GGTGGCGGGGATGTTGGGCGCTACTTCACTCAGGAGCTGTACATGCAGTGGCTCCAGCTACCACTGAAGCTGGAGGACTATCCGTACAGGGATATGGACTTCACGGGAGATCCGAATGCTCCACGGCCACCAAGACAGGCATGGGGGCCTGATGGTATGTATGATTTGTGTGCATTGTCTAGTTTTATGCTATATGATATATGGTTGATATATTGTGACTGACAATTTGAGTGTTTTTGCAGATGTGGGTCCGAGGCCGCCGCCAGGACATGTGCCACGTAGAGGGACTGTAGCCATTCCCGCTTTACCTGGGCGAGGGGAGTTGCGGCGTCCAGATGTCGAGGGGACTCTGGAGTCTGTACGGGTGTTGTTGGAGCGGTTGCTGGAGGGAGTGACTGATGTGGGATGGCGGGACCTGGATCGAGAGGTGATTCAGGAGTGTATGGGGGCACCGTGTGATTTTAGAGGGATTGCGATCCGGGTGGCCCTATTGGTGGATAGGGCACGAGCACAGGTGCCCAGACGGGATGAGGACCCCCCGGAGGAGGAGCAGGGGGAGGACTCAGAGGCTGCGGATACTGGCAGTGACCCAGGTTATGACTCTCAGTAGGGAGAGCAGGGGACTCTCCCCGATTTTTTGTAGTTACGGCCTGTACCTTTATGAGGCTTTAGGATTGTACATACATTTTTTGTATAGCTGAGTACAGGGGTACTCAGGACATGTATAGCTCATGTATATATTTTTGTGTTTGATATATATATATTTATGCACATGGATGCACTTTGATGATTTTTTATCCTTTGTACGCACATGGATGCGCTTGATGATGTATTATATGTTTGTATTGCACGTGGATGCAAGTAGTCTAGGATGTTAGGCACGTGGATGCCCCTTGTGTATTTTAATTTGATGTGACATGATTTATGTATGTTTAGGCACGTGGATGCCCCTATGGATGCAAATGTGGTTTTATGGTTTATGTATATGAATGCAAATGTTGATGCAATGCAGTCTTTTTGGT
>LPNX011226499.1:126403-274074 GCA_001517045.1 Pseudotsuga menziesii | reverse complement strand
GGATCGCGCACCTGGTAGCAGTTGTTGAGCTGGGAGACAAGTAGCTGGGAGTCTAAGAACACCTGAAGGTGACGTATGCCCATCTGGAGGGCAGCAGTCAAGAGACCGGTCACAGCATCATACTCAGCCTGGTTATTGGTAGCAACGCCTATACATGTTCCGTCAAGGTGAATTAGTTCGTGGGAAGGGGAATACAAGACCCATGCTGCAGAAGCTAGGTTGGGAGACCAGCGGCTGGCCCCATCCGCGTAGCCAATGTAACGAGGTGGAAGATGGTCCATCTGTGGGAATGAAAAGACGATGAATGTGAGATTATGGTAAAAAAGGAAAAAACAAAAAGGAGAGCAAACTGTACAATGCAGACCAATGAGGTCGCGGCTTCAGTTATGGGTAAAAACATTTAAGGTACAACCCATTACGGGGGTTGCATAAAGGTTGGCCTTCAGAGTTAGCTAATACGTATGCCCCCTTGCCGAGGCAAGTTTGCACAATGTAAGGGCCTTGCCACATGGATTCGAACTTTCCTTTACCTTTTTTTTCGTTGGCTTGGTCATAGGCGAGGACGAGGTCCCCTTCGTGGAAAGTTCGAGGGTGAACATGCTTGTCATAACTGGCTTGGGAGCGGATTTTGGCAGCCTCGATGTTCTGGAGGGTGGCACGACGATATTCATCGGCTTGTTTGAGGGATAACAGACGGTGCTCAAGGGGGGAGGTATCGGGGAGAAGCTCAACGGCGATGTGTAAGGCAGGTATCTGACACTCGATGGGGAGGACAGACTCTACACCGTGAACTAAATGAAATGGGGTAAAACCGGTGGCGGTTTTGGTGGAGGTACGGTAAGCCCATAAGGCAGGGAATAGCATATGGTGCCAGTTGGACTTATGCCGATCAACAGTACGTTGGAGTATGGTTTTGAGGATTTTGTTAACAGCTTCGACTTGACCATTCCCTTGAGGGTAGTAAGCCGAGGAAAACTGGTGTTGAAATTTGAGGAAGGTGGATAATTTGCGCCAAACGGAATATTCAAAGTGGGATCCATGGTCTAAGACTAACTGTTTAGGGACCCCGAATCGAGTGATGAAATGGTTAAAAAAGAAACGGGCAGCAGCCTCAGTGGTGCAATTGAAGGTGGGCATGGCTTCTGCCCATTTGGTGAAGTAATCGACGGCAACTATGATGTGCTTATGGCCGTTCGTAGATGTGGGTCTACACTCCATGAAGTCGATGGCCCACTTACAAAAGGGACCAACGGTGACAACTGGGTGTAGTGGAGCAGGTGGTGTCCGGGATTTGGGTGCAAAAAGTTGGCAGTTATGGCAATGCTTGACCGCAGTGATGCAGTCAGTGAAAAGTGTAGGCCAGTAGTATCCGGTGCGGACGACCTTTTGGGAAATGGCCATTCCTGAGAAATGGCTTCCGCAGGCACCGCTATGACAATCATTAAGGACCTGTTCAGCTTCTTCGTGTGTAAGGCAACGACGAAGAATCGAGTCGATTCCTCACCGGTAAAGGACATCTCCGATGAGGAGGTAGCGAGAGGCATGATGACGGATACAACAACGTCCATTACGAGTGACGGTGGGTCGGAACTTTTGCGTGCGTAGGTATAACAAGATATCACCGTACCACGGGTCTTTGGACGAGATGGTGAACAAGTGATTATCGGGTAACTCCTCGGAGATAGGTGGGGCCGGGATGAAGGAAGGGAGATCAGTGATGAGCTGGGAAAGTGCAAGGGCTTTAGTGCTCTTAGGTGTTTGGAATGTGAGGTCATATTCCTGGAGGATAATGACCCATTTAGCCACACGACCTTGCAGGAGACGCCGATTTAAGAGATATACCATGGGGTTAGAATCGGCGACAACTGTAGTATGACTAAGTAAAATGTAGTGTCTCAATTTTTGGACGGAAAATACCACGGCTAAGGCTAGTCTCTCCTCATATGGGTAACGGAGGGGTGGGTCAGACAAGGTCTGGCTGACGTAGTAAATGACATGTTCTTGGCGTGAGGTGTCTTCTTGAACCAAGACTCCGGACACAGCATGTTCAGATGCCGAGACGTAGAGGATGAAGTCCTGAGAGAAATCCGGAGGGGAGATCAAGGGGGCTTGTGTGAGAGCTTTCTTGAGGTCTATGAGTGCAGCTTCTGCTTGCGCATCCCAGACAAAGGGTACGTGGGTACAGAGCAGGCGCAAGAAACTGTGAACGGTTGTGGCGTAATCAGGAACGAAGCGTCGAAGAAAATTGGATCGCCCTTGCAGACTTTGGAGTTGCCAGAGCGTTCGAGGAGAAGAAAGGTCTAAGATGGCTTGGACTTTCAGGGGGTCAATAGTAATTCCTTTCTGGGAAATGATAAAACCTAACAATCGGCCTGCGGGAACGCAAAAGACACACTTGTGTGGGTTCAAGCGGATTTGATATTTGTGACAACGCAGAAAAACTTGCCGAAGGTCATTGAGGTGGTCTGATCGTTTTCGGGAATGAGCTGTAAGGTCATCAAGGTAGACAAGCAGGATATGGACTAAATCATGAAAGTAATAGGTCATGGCCCGCTGGAATGTGGCACCATCATTTTTTAGGCCAAAAGGCATGACGCGATAGGCAAAGGTGCCCCATGGGGTAGTAAAAGCGGTTTTGTACTGGTCTTCCTTGCGGATTTGGATTTGATTGTATCCGGAAAAACCGTCCATGAATGAGAGGACTTCATGCCCCACGCACGCATCGATGAGCTGGTCAATAAATGGCGTAGGGAAATTGTCTTTGGGACAAGCGAGGTTTAAGTCTCGGAAGTTAGTGCATACTCGAATGGTGCCTTGTTTCTTGTTGACAGGAACAAGGTTTGAAACCCAGGTGGTATAGGCAATAGGATAAATGAAGCCTCCCGTACGAAGCTTCTCAATATCTGCTTTGACAGTGGGGAGTTTTGAGGGATGAATAGGACGCTGTTTCTGACGAACGGGGGGTATGTCAGGCCATGTGTCAATGTGGTGCTCTATAATGGCAGGGTCAAGACCAGGCATTTCGGTATAGGACCAGGCAAAGACATCACGGAATTCTTTGAAAAGTGTTTTGTATTCCTCGATCTCCTGCTCAGTGCAAGATGCTCCTAAAGCAATGAGTTCGGGGGTGCCTCCGGGGGAAGCGATATCAATTTTGATGACAGGTGAGATGTTGGCCATGTTACCTTCTTCGAAGGCGTCAGGAGCAGGAATAGGGTCTTTGAACCAGTCGACCTTGGGGGGAAGGAAGTCTTTGGACTCGACTGCAAATTGGGTAGCAGTGTTAGAGGAAGATTCATCTGGGAGGAAGTAGGAACGATGGTGCATGTCATCCCAAGGATAATCCGGGGCAGTGAGGGCTTCGAGAATTTCCTCATCCGTACGAAATGTTTGTCTCGTCAAATCGATTGACGGGGGTGTAGTGACGAGAGAGATCATATATATGGTATTAATCTCTTCGGAAGAGGGAGAGTCCGGGGGGTGGATCTCCACAATGGTGGGTGATGTCTTTTCAATATCTAAATGGTTCATCTCAAAAAGAACAGGATGAACCTTTCTGGAAGGGGGAGAGACCGGGAAATGGATTTCCTTAATGGTGAGGCATGCCATCTCGAGATCCAGATTGTTTATCTCAAAGAGAGTGTTATTAACCTCTTCGGAAGGGGAAGAGACTGGGGTATGGATTTCCTCAATAATGAGTGGTGCCGTCTCAAGTTCCGGATTGTTCATATCAAAGAGAGCTAGCCTGTACTCAGGGAGATCGGGATAGTGATGGGATTAATGCCCGTAAACATCGCATAAGGCACAGGAGTGGTTGGTGCGCAGGTATTTGTCGCGAGGCGTAGGGGTTGGATCTAGATGGACAACCGGGATGGTGGGGTCGTCGTCGAGCATTTGCATGTACTTCTTTAATGCTGGTAACTGAGGACATAGGTGAGTCGCATGGCCCAACTCATCGCATAGCGCGCATTTGGGAGGAGCACGAAACACAGGGGGGTTTTTGACTGTCTTAGCAGGTGGGACAGCAGTGTAAGGTTGGGGGCCTCTTCCCCCAGTGGGTTTGGGAAGAAGAGGGGGGGGTTTCGCGGAGGATGACGGGGTAGCAACACCGGGAGGTGGTTGACTAGTAGTGACAATGGGTTGCACTGGTTGCAGGATGACATCTGGTGTCGGGGGACGAACGGGAGGCGAAAGATACCAAATGGGTAATCCTAAGGTTAACCCGGGGAGGTTGAGGGTAGCCATGACCGGGGCGCTAGCCACTCCTGAGGGAGGGAAGAGGAAAGGAATGGTATGAATGGGTGTAGCACCAATGTGACTAGGTACCAAAGGGGGTTTAGGCAACAAAGGAGTTTGATTAGTAGGAGTCCGCGTGATGTGGGATAGGGTACATAGATCGGATACTTCGGTGGTAGGAGACGGGGGTGGAATAGATGGGAAGGTCGAGGTCATTGGCGCATTTGAGTAAACTTCGGGACCCACTGAAGACACGAATGAGGTGGTGGCATCCGGAATAGGTTGTTCAACCATGGGGAACACGGGCCCTATAGAAGAAACGACTGTGTTGGTGGTACCTGAGATAGGTTGTTCCACCATGGGGAGAACATTTTCGGGCGCCGCAGGGGCATTGGGATCGTGGTAAGTAAGTTGGTAAACCATAACTACGCGTCCCTCATGGGGGAACATCATGATACGAAAAATGGTAGAAGCAACTGCCCGCATGGCATACATGTAGCTGCGGCCAAGTAAAAGGTTATAATCCAGCTAGGCATTGATAACCTCGATGTTGATTAGGACGGTTTTTCCAGCCAGCTGGAGGGGGACATTGGTCAATAGGCCTTGTGGTTGAGCTGAACGGCAGTCATAGGCTCGCAACGCAGTAGAGGACTGCTGAAGAGGGGGGATCCCATTTTCTACCAGATGGATATGGGCATGACACATGTAGAGGCACCTTCATCAATAATGCATCGATGGTCGACAAAATTCCGAATGGAGACAGAAACTTGGAATGATAAATTGGAAGGCAGGCGGGGTTCGGATTGGTCCAAATCAAATGCCATTAACTGCAAATCATTTGGATCGATAGCTCCAATGGAAGAGAGTAAAGTCTTACGCTGCGAAGGGCAGTTTTTCAAGACTTCTAATGCAGACATGGCTGCGGGGGATTGGGATAAATCATCGACAATGTTGTAGTTAGACGTAGCCCGTGCATTGGGGTTGTTGTTGATACGGCGAAGTGAGAAACGGGTTGTTTTGGGAGCTCCATCTAGTGGAGGTGGAGGTATACGTAACGCTTGATCAGTGGGATGAGCGTTAGCGGGGTTATTGGCAGGAGGAACTTCTGGGGTGGAGCCATATTGGTTCCGCCGAGTCTGAAGGTTGACCTCATCGGAGGACATCATCAACAGATGGTGGGTACCTGAGTCGAATATGGGTTGATCAAGAGCCGCGTAAGTGATTTGTTGGATGGGCGCATTAGCTGGAGGTGGAGCCAATGGTTCAGTGTTCACTAAGCCTTGGTTTGGTAAGGGGTTTTGTAGCACCAAAGGTGGTTGTTGAGGTTGTGGGGGATTGGGTGGTGCTTGAGGAGCCGCCTGTCCTTGGCGTAGTCTATCCGTAGCCAAAAGTTGTTGAACTCGCTCCATAAGTGGACAAAAATGTGTGTAGTGGCCATAGACCCCGCAAACAGAACAAGGATAGTTCGTTCGTAAATTAGGGTTTTTATCCTGCTTGGGCAGGCGATCAGGGTTTTGGTTGGTAGGGGCGGCGTTATTATTAGCGGGGGGAATAGGGTGTTGACCAGCTTGCTCGGTCTGTTGGTTGTTCCCACGATTGCGGCCTCTGCCGTGGTTTTGTTGGCCCTGGTTGCGTTGGTTGTTCTGGTTTAGCGGCGGGTTTTCTTGGGCGTAAACCTGCCCTTGGGTAGTAGGTGGATTCTGAGTTTGCGCAGGTGCGGGAGTGGGCTGCGGTGGATAATATGGAGGTGGAGGCTGCACTGGTGCAGCTACTTGAGAGGGTTGTTGGTAGTGCTATGGAGCAGGTTGTGGGTTTGCCGCAGGGGCTGGCTGTGGCTGATAATAATGAGGTTGGGCTTGTGGCAGTGCAAGAGCTGGTGCAGCCTGCTGGTGATAGTAGGGCTGAGGTGCGACTGGGGGGGTGTAAGCAGGAGTCATATTACCGAAACACTAAGGTGGACATGAGGGTCCATGGGAATGGTGTTGATGTGGCATTTGAGCATACGAGTTGGTTGCTCCGGACTGTGATATAGCCCGCGAAGGTTCAGGGCCAAGGGTAGGATGGGCTATGGAAAATGGATGAGGCTGTGAAGAGAGACGGCCAATGATGCCGTCGACAGTGTGGGATGCCCCCGGCGCATCGTGCTGGGAGGGATCGCCGTGAGGGGCGTCAGGTATGATGGTATAAAGATAACCCGACTGGGCGTAAATAAGATCGAACTGCTGGGCTTTAAGGATAGCCTCTTCCTCCGACTGGGGTCTTTCGGCTGCCACATCCTTAGCCATGAGCGGAAGGAGAGATTTGAGGAACCAATCTAGGAAGATCCGGTCATCTAACTTGATTTTGCATAGGCTACGGCGTCGTCGCCACTCGTGAATGTGGTCTGTGATATGGGTAGCCGTGTTATGCTGGCAAGATAGGAGGATCTCCATGCCCGCGTCATAGCGGACAGGTAACTGGAAGAACTGTAGGAAGGTCGAGGCCAGGGACGTAAAGGTGGCATGGGTTCCATGGGGCAGCTCGATATACCATTTGGCAGCAGAGCCAGTGAAAGTGTGCTGTAATAAACGGAGGCGAATGGAGTCGTCTACTATGGAATTTGAGGAACACCATAGATGGAAGGACATGATATGGTTCTGTGGGTCCTCACCTTCCTTACCCTCGAACTTAGGGATGTCAGAGGGGAGCTTGGTAGGCATGGGGGGCCACGCAGGGTCGTGTCGGATGGGGTCGTTGGTTAATCTGGCTAGGTCAGGTAGGTTGAGGCTAGCCATGTATGGCAAACTGGATGAAGGGTGTGACACGGTTGTGGGTTGGATCAAGTTGGGGCCCATGCCCCCGAGTGGAGGGGTCATGTGAGGGAGCTTACCCCCAAGTGGGGGAACTAAGGTGGTATGGGACGGTCCTGCACCAACATGGGTAGTATGAACCACTAATGGAGTGGGAATAGGTATTCCCGCCATGGGAATAGGTACGGTGAGGGGAACGGTAGATGGGCCTCCCGTGGAGGGCATACCCATGATAGGTGTGATAACTGGTGTAGTGGTGGATGTGCCACCAACGGTCCCTCCCATTAAGGGAGTGGGATTCACGCCAGCCATGGGGCTAGTATGGGCAGTGTAAAGGGTGTTCTTGGATTCAGGCTCCGAGTCTGAGGAAAAATAAGGGGTGTCAGAATCTGGTGACGGAGTCCTATTCCGCTGACGAGTGGAGTCAAGTGACAAGGCTCGAGATCTACTATGAGTGGTATCAAGTGATCCGTGCTGCGGGGGCTCGCCTCTGAGGCGCCGAGAATGTCTCGGCAAAGCAATGATGTCAAATCTCTGTGGGTTGAGGGAACTACAAACCAGCTCAAAAAACCCTAATGCAACCAAGCGTGCAGAAGGAGAGCTCAAAAAATACGGCGCTCAGGCCAAAAAACTAACTCAAAAACACCCACTGTAACAGCGTGCTATAATAGGCGGAGCGTCAACAAAAGTGGTCAGAATACCAATAAGCAATAGGTTTCCTAAAAAATAAAAAACGGTGGACTCACTAGACCAAAAGGAGGTAAGGGAGCCTGCAAACACCTAACTAAAAGTATTATGACTCAACTAAGCATATCCTCTGCAAGGTGATGAAATCCAAGTCAGACAATATAAATAGGAAAGTCAAATGGCTAAAGTATCCCCATACCGAGAGGGACACTGGGTACTCAAACCTAGAAGTATGGAAACTAAGATACCCCGTTCATGACACGTCTAGAAAGGTAAATCTACCGCTTGGTCCTTTAACCGCAATATTCCCTATACAGGGATATTCCGAGAACTACGAAAGGTAGCCCTTTAGTTACTGAATGGAGTTCGGTATTCCACTCAGACCTCCGAAACCAATCTCATGACTTCAACCCTCCTAAGGGAGAGGCCTTCTGATAATCTGGTTGTGACCGTGTCAAAAAATACTAGGGGATTTTGGTTCCCTAAAGGACAACAACTATGTCTCAAGTGTAAATAACCAAGGGGTGTTATTGGAAGCCTATCCCCTTGATCCTACCTAACTACAAAGATTCTTTTATGTTCCCCAAGTGGGGTTAGAATGTTGGTTGAGTTAAGTATTTTTTAAGTCTCACTTGATTTAGGTGACAGATTGTGTGCTGGTGAGGTTATGAACCCAAAACAGAAGTGCCAGGGCAACTTCCGAAATAACAATATAATTGAATGAAAAAATTTATACCATGCAAAATTTATCTGAATAAACAATGCTGAAATAATGCTGACAAAAAAAAAATAAAAATAAAAATAAAAATTTCTTTTAAACAATTCTGTAAACCTGGGACAGAAAAGATGTAGGAAATATGGAAGCAAAGTGACTGGGTTCCGGTGCGGCAACAAGTGCAAAAAATCAGATCACAGATCGCGGGTATGGGGCGAAATCATGCGGTCGGACCGCGGGTTTGAAGGCAATAGTCGCACGCAGGTCGCAGGTTTTTGGCTGATAGCGGCGCTCGGACCGCGGGTTTGAAGGAAACATTCACGCGCAGGTCGCAGGTTTTTGGCTGACAGCGGCGCTCGGATGGCGGGTTTGAAGTAAACAGGTGCGGTCGGGACGCGGCTAAGGGATGGATAGGGGCGGGCGGACCGTGGGTTTGAAGAAAACAGGTGCGGTCGAGTCGTGGGTTTCTGGACAGAAGGCGCGGGTGGACCGTGAGTTCGAAGAAAACAAGTGTGGTCGAGTCGCGGAAAAAATGATAACAGGCGCGGTCGGAGCGCGGCAAACAGAGAAAAAATGGCGGTTTATGGCGGCCGAAAACGACAGCCGAAAGGACAAAACGGAAAAGAAAAGATAGAAAAAAACCAGCGGAGTCGCCAAAACTGTTGCTAGGGTTTTACACCTAGCTTGTGTGAATGAGCACCTACTAAGGACAATGGATTCCTTAGTAGCAGTTCAATGATGTATGAATTAAAATCTATAACTGAAATAAAAATTAAATCTAACAAATCTAATAATGATTCATGAAGCAAAACAATGAAAAGTAAATAATGAATTTGTATTAATCTGACCTTCAATGTGAAGGATGGTGAAGCCCTTTGCGGTGATCCGAGTTGATGGCTCCGAGCTTCAAGCTGCTTCTTCTCTTTCTCCAATGGTGGAAATGGGCCAAAAGGGGCTCTCAATGGTGAAAGTAGCTCAATGGTGAGCTAGGGTTTCACGAGCAATTTTGGCAGAGGCAGGATACTGGTGATTGTGGATATTGAATGAGGGGTCTCCATCACTTATTTATAGTTGGAAACCATGCGGTTTTAGGGTTAGGGTTTCTTCCTCATTTTCCTCATTATTTTATATTTTTATTCCTTTTTTGCTTTTTGGGAGGAATTTTGGATATTTTTAGAGGAAAAGAGGGTTTTATGGCCTTTTGGAGGCATTTTAAGCCTTTTGGAGGCTTTTTTGCATGGTTTTATGGGTTTTTGATGGAAATATGGTGGAAAAATGGACAAATGAGCCATGTAATGGGGTAGATGAGGTAGTGAACCCTTTTTGGGTGTTAACACAGACTATGTCACACACTGATTCACACACCATGGAGGATCATTCAGAGACTATTCCTGAGCCACCTCCTCCCATTCGTCTTGACGATGGGGAATTTAATCCTACATACGATCCTTCACCTGACCTAGCTGAGTTCGGTCCTATGATTTCCCAGATAGGATATTTGCACGATAGACCTACTCACCCTAGGGATGATTCCCCATTGACACATTACCAGTATGGAATGCCAGAAGATGCCGAGACTCACTTTGAACCTGCCAGCACTAGCTACGGTAGTTATGCTACGACTAGTTTTCCTATGCATGATTTGACATTTCATGTCGAATCCAACTTCAAGCCTAGCACTATGCCTGGGGGGAATCCCATTCCTTACCTCGCGGAGAGGTTTGGGTGTACTAGTCACATTGCACCTTCAGTCCCAGTGGTGGAAGCTACATCTCATCTCCCTCCTAGGTCTAGGGTTAGCGATCCGATTAGGATACCAGGTCCGAGACAGGTGACGATAGGAGGTAGTACATATATTATTACTCAGATTCCTTCATCCTCGGTTCTAATTTCTTCAAATGTACATCCTCCACCTTATTCATGTGGTCCTTCGATCCAATATATGGCCACGAGTCAGGTCCATACTGCAATTACTAGGCCGATTGTGTCTCAAGTTCATATACCACCCGCTGCTTTGGGAGGCTATATTCATGCTTATAGTGGTCAGCTTGTTATGTCTAGGGTGTATATACCTACTTCTGGTATGTATGTTCCCCCTTCCTAAGCTTATCTTCCTACCTACGGAGTGTCCCATGGGACATCGCATGCGATGACCTATGGACCTTATTACAGGACGCAGTATGGACAGGTTTCTTCACCTTATGGAGGCGGGTATCAACAACCTGCTTACTCTCCTAATTACGGCTTCGTAGCTCCTACTTGTCAAGGTCCACCTTAATATGGTACTTCCACATCACCCTCTATGGGTCAGACAGGAGGAGGACACTATGGCCAAGGCCATGGTGGTGCTCAAACCTATGTGAACCAGGGAGCGGTTCATCGACCTCATCATCCTAGGCTCCCTTTCCTCATGATGCTTAACCTTCTTGACTTATAGAGACTTACAAATGATCCCGTGGCTCATGACCCAGCTTGGCCGACTGTCCCTACCAAGATTCCTTTGGACATACCTAAGTTCAAAGGAAAACCAGGAGAGGATCTGAGCGAACACGTTACCACGTTTCACCTTTGGTGCTCTTCGAATTCGTTACATCAGGACTCAGTCCACTTGCGACTATTTCAACGCACCCTCACGGGGCCTGCTGCGAAATGGTATATAGAGTTACCAAAGGGAGATTTTACCTTGTTCGACGATCTTGCGATGAATTTTCTTAATCACTTCCAGCTACCAGTGCACTATGACGTTGGTACTGAACTCTTGTCAACATTTTCGAAAGATAAATCCACCCATATTTCTGATCATATTCAGGAGTGGCATAGACGGAAGAGATTAATTAAAGCTTTTATACCGCCAGAGTTCCTTCTCGAGTGGTTCCTCAAGTCTTTATTTCCATATATCGCGAAGGATGTTTCCACATCTGGAGTGCAGAATGAGGAACAAGAAATATTTAGGGCGCAGGAACTGGACTTGATTTATGCTCAGTCTGGTTTGTTATATGAGATTATTCCCAACGCTCCTCGTTCCAGTTTCGATACCAAGGTCAAAACTGGACCACATGCCAATGACATTGTGGGTTGCAAAACAAGTTAGTCAATTGTCACTCAACCAGTCTACTTCGGGACAAGCTATGGCTTCGTCTCAACCCACCCAAATGGCGAATGTACTTTCTGTGCAATCGTCGGACCAAAAGGGTAACCAGCAGCCCAGACGAAATAGAATAAAGGGTAACAATAATAATCAAAAGGGTGGGAATAGGAATGAGAATGCTACCAATAATGACAAGAAAATTTAGAATGCTAGCGGGGACAAGCAAGCGAAATGTAAGGTTAAGTTCCCTTGCAAGCTATGTAAGGATGATCACCTCACTTACTTGTGCCCTCGAATTGATGAAGCTTCAAGACTCTTAGCACAAGGCCCAGCTGTGCTAAAGAACCCTTTACCGCATAACCAGAATATGAGCTCGAAGTCCCAGGAGCAATCTAGTGAGAATGATCCACCAGAGACTAGTGCTCATGGGTGCATTAACATGGTCCATGCTACCAAGGTTGTGACTCGTACGAAAGATTATGGATCGTCACAACCCATCCCAAGAAAAGAACCCGATCCACCAGGAACCCCTTTGCGCATTGAGAAACCTGCAAATAAACCTGAGGCTGTACCTCGCATTCCTAAGGGGGTACTTAAGCGCTCGGGGCATAATCCAAATGCCTGAGCCGCCCAGAATTATTCAATTGTCGAGGATTTGGGCCATACTCCTTGTGCGATGTCTGCATTGGAAGTGCTTCAGAGTTGTCCTTTGCAAAGGAAGGCTTTGCTTTCTGCTCTTGGTGTGAATGGTGATGATTCTTCCTCAGTGATCAAATTTGAAACCACAGGACATCAGCCTTGCTTTCCCTACTATGTGTCGCTTTTGGTACATGTAGAATGTATTAATATGATTGTTAATCACACTGGGATTGACGAGGGCGCTGCTGCATCTGTGATGTCTTTGTCCTGTTGGAAGGGTCTTGGTTCTCCTGAGTTGTCGAAATCAGTGACTATGTTAACTGCTTTTGATGGGAGATCTTTTAGGCCGCATGGAATCCTTCCGTCCCTTGAATTTCGTTTGGGGGGGAAGACCATTGTGATATAGGTTGAGGTGGTTGATGTGCCCCTCGACTACAATCTCTTGCTGGGTAGGAACTGGATGTATAGTATGCAAGTCATTGCTTCTTCCTTGTTCCGCGTTGTATGCTTTCCACATAACGGGAAGATTGTAATGATTGACCAAATGACATTCAAGAATTCCCCTCTTACTGCATCTTTGGGAGCTTTGGTTCCGATCATTGAACACTCTCAGCCGGCAATTGGGAGTGTGGGTGTAGGCATGTATCCATCCCTCATGGGAAGCTTTAGTTGTCCTACACCGGCCCTCATGATAGGATCTTTTTCCGATAAGGATTCGACTTCTACAACCTCAGTGTATTTTTGTACGACTCATATGGAAGATCCTTGGATTCTTCCTACACTGAGTATTTCGATTGAGCCTGTCGAGACCAACATGCCGCTTCCTATAGCCATGATAGCTTATCAAGCCAATCTTAAGAATGTTGCAGAGCCTTGTTCTTCCTCTTCGCGGATGGAAGAGGAAGACCCCTATGTGCTGCCAGCATGGGTAGTACAGTCTTCTCATGCCCATGACTGCCTTGATACGGTTTTACCTTCAGATGAAGCAATCATCGAGGCTATGTTGGGCGTCGAGCCACCATGGGAGGAAATTCATCATAGATCATATTTCCTTCCATCGCTTGACCGTTTGGAGCATGAGGATTATAGGGAGATTCTTAGTCAGAGAGTTGGTAGTTCAATGGTTCCATTAAGCTCTCCTGTTCAGATGGCTGATGGAAACATGGCGAACATATCTTCCACGATTTCTATCAACATCTCTCGAAATCCTGGCACCATTGAGAATGTCTATATTGGGGCGGAATGTTCCCAAGCTGAGATTCTCGAATATACCAAGCTATTCAATGAATTCCATGATATTTTTGCTTGGTCTTATGATGAGATGCCAGGTATTGACCCTCAGATTATCGAACATGAGATTAAGACTTACCCCAATGCTAAGCCTGTTCGACAATGTTTACGCACTGTGAATCCTAGGAAAGCACCCGCCATTAAGGCAGAGATAGAGAAGCTGTTGAAAGCTAGTTTCATCTATCCCATTCCCTTGACGGAGTGGGTTTCAAACCCTGTTCCGATGGATAATAAGCAAGGAGTGATCCGAATATGCACTGATTTCCGTGATTTGAATCATGCCTGTCCTAAGGATAACTTCCCCACACCATTTATAGATCATATTTTGGATGAGTGTGCGGGTAGCAAGGTGTTCTCCTTCATGGACATCTTTTTTGGGTATAATTAGATCCATATTAAACCTGAGGACCAACACAAGACTGCATTTATTTGTCCTTGGGGAACGTTTGCATATCGGAAAATGCATTTCGGCCTTAAAAACACTGGAGCTACATTTCAGTGGGCGATGACCTTGATTTTCCATGATCTCAAGTCTATTATTGAAGTATTTTTGGATGACCTCACTGCTCATTCTCGTATGAGAATGCGTCATCCATATCACTTGAGATTGGTCTTCAAAAGATACCAGCACTATTCAGTTCGATTAAATCCTCATAAGTGCATCTTTTGTGTGAAGTCAGGTTGTTTAATAGGATTCATCATTTCAAAGGAGGGCATAAGAGTCGATCCCTTAAAGGTTGAGGAAATACTTCAATTGTCTCCCCCGAAGAACATTCATCATCTTCAGTGTTTGCAAGGTATGGAAAACTTCTTACGAAGATTTGTTGTCAACTTTGCCAATTTGACTAGAGGATTCATGTGTCTCTTAAAGAAGGATACTCCCTTTGAATGGGATGAGCAAGCCCAGGTGTCCTTCGATGCACTTAAGCGAGCCCTAGCATCGGCCTTGGTGATTAGTCCTCCGGATTATAACCATGATTTCCTATTATATGTGTCCGTGTATTTAGAGACGATTGGTATGGTGTTGGTTCAGGAGGATGAGGAGCTCCAAGAGCATGTCATATATTATCTGAGTCGAAACCTTATTGACGTAGAGATTCATTATTGTCATGTCGAGAAGCTTGGTTTAGCGACCGTACATGCAGTTCAGTGTTTGAGACATTATATTCTCTTTTGCCAGACCTCGGTTGTGGCCCATGTCAATCCGTTTCAGTTCATCCTCACACGAAGGATGATTGGGGGAAAGTATAATAAATGGATTGTCATTCTGCAAGAATTCGATCTCGAATTTGTTTCGGCAAAGTTGAAGAAGTCGTTAATTTTTGTAGAGCTTATATCGGATTTCCCGAGCGAGGCCGAGGAGTTCATTTGTGAAGATACATTTGTCGATGAACACATCTTCTTAATCTCAACGTCTGACCCATGGTATGGAGATATCATAGTATATCTACAAACACAGAGGACCCCTACTCACCTCTCGCGAGATGAACGACGACGATTACGTCACATCTCTAAGAACTACCTTATAGTGGACAATACTTTGTATCGCCATGGTGTAGATTCCATTTTATGACATTCTTTAACTCATGAGGAGGCTAAGGTTGTACTGAATGATTGACACGGAGGGGTGTGTGGTGGTCATTTATCTGGGCTTTCTACAGCTCAAGAGATTTTGAGAGCGGGTTATTTTTGGTCGTCGATCTTTAAAGATTATGTTGATGCGGTCAAGAGGTGCCATCCTTTCTAGGTGTTCACACAAAATATGTGCTTGAAGCCTACCCCGTTACATCCCATTATCACCGCCGATCCCTTCACCAAGTGGGGGCTCAATTTTATGGATTGTAACCCAGCTTCGGTTGGTGGGCACCATCATATTATAGTGGCTGTGGATTATTTCATGAAATAGGCTGAGGCAATCCCTACAGTAAAATCCGACGGTGAGACAGCTGCTCACTTCCTATTCAACCAAATCATTACTCAGTTCGGGATTCCAAAAGAGCTTGTCACTGACCATGGCTCGCACTTTTAGAACCGTATGATGGAAGAGTTGGCATCCAAGTTAGGGTATAAGTAAGAGCACTCCTCTTCTCACTACCCCCAAGTGAATGGACATGTTGAAGTAGTGAATAAATCACTTAAGTCCATTCTCCAACGAACCATCGCACAGAGCAAGACGAATTGGCATATTATGTTATACCCTGCTTTGTGGGCATATCGAACCGCGCTTAAGACTACCACTGGTTTTTCTCCATATCATCTTGTACATGGAGTGGAGTCGATATTGTCAATTGAATGCGAGATTCCTTCGTTGAAGCTAGCTGTGGAACTCTTACCAGACACTTCACCTTTGGAGGAGTGTTTGGTCCACCTCGAGCAACTTGATGAGCAGCGTCGAGATGCCTTGGTGGCTCTAGAGGTTAATAAACGTCGCATTAAGGTCCAATATGACAAGTCTATCTATCCAAGAGTGTTTAGTGAAGGAGACTTGGTCCTTTTGTGGGATCAATCGAACGAACCCTTGGGGGTAGGGAAATTTAATCCTATGTGGCATGGTCCTTACGTGGTCAAGCATGTCTTAGAGAAGGGTGCCTATGAGTTAGTCGATTACGAAGGCACAGCTTTGGCGGAGCCTAGAAATGGGCTCTATCTCAAAAAATACTATGCATGATCTTTGGCCAAGGCTGCTTGTTGTATATTATTGTACAACTTTGCATAGTTAGGTATTTTTCTTATCGTGATCGGGTTTGTGATTAGTTTCCATTTCTTTTGGCAGATGTCAATGGAATCTTCCACCTACATAGGATTCGCAGATGGTGCAAGTCGTCACACTCAGCACTCAGCATCTACTGCTTGGGTGATTTATACTCCTATGGGTCATGTACTGTCTTCAGTAGGTGTATGTCTACGACCATCTTCCAACAATGTTGCTGAATATAGCGCCGTTATCGAGCTTCTACGAGATGCCATTTCACATGGCCTTCTATCTCTTGAGGTACGTCTTGATTCAGAGTTAGTAGTGTCACAGCTCAATGGTTTGTACCATGTTAGAGATGTGACGTTATTGAGAAGATTCTTACGTGTGAGATTGTTAAAACAACAATTTGACAGTATCACATATATACACATTCCAAGAAATGATAATCAATTTGCTGACTCATATGCTAACTATGTGTTAGATTGGCATTTGTTTCATTCATAATAAATTAATCACAAACATTTTTACACATGTAAATAAATAAACCGATCACCATAAAACCTTTTATATATATAAAAAATGTGGTAATACATAGTGTCATATACAAAAGTGGAGCTTTCAAAGCTTCCATCATATAATACACGGTCGTACAAAACATATACACTCCCAGGTATCTAATCCTGTGGAGGGGGAGGGTTGTGATCATGATACATCACTATGGATCTAGCTAGCTGCTGGAATAAATGCACCCATGCGCATGGCATGCCCACCACCTATTGCTGCATGGCCTCAAGAAAGTCCTCGACTTGCGCCATGGAAACTCTATGAGTCAGTTGCATGAAGTTGGTATGAATTCTCTAGAGTGTTCGCTCTGCATCCACACCTATGATGTCATCCCCTCTTCCCCTCTATCTATGACATGGGAAGCCCTCTGGTCGCTGTGATCCCACATCTGCACATGAATAGTAGATGTCACTATGTGTTGTCACGCCAAAACATGTCTTTTTGATTTCACATAATCAAAGAAAATACAAAAAAATTAAATAACTCAAAAAACTTTTAACAAAAAGAGAGTGAGAGTCGAGATTCAGTACCTATCTCTCCATATGCCGATCCTGGTGGCAATGGCATGTTTGGATCCCCCCAGAAATCTATCCCTCCATAAGGGTAGTCATCTATGGCAACAATCTATCATCACCACCATGGAAAGAAGTCAGCTGGATATGGGTTGGCCGCCCTACCACACCCTAGTCTGCACATAGCATCTGCCCAACATCGTTGGGACGGATCTCAAACCCTGTGGAGAGGAACGTCCACTCTAGGGCTCAATCCTGGAACACGCTCGAAGAAAAACATGCTCAAAATGCTGCTGAACCCAAATTTCTGTATCCTTCCTGCCTTACACTCACTGAGCTGGTGTTTCATGTTGCTCAGTAGTGTAGTACTCCAGTCGTATATGGTTGGTCTCATACACTCCATCACATAGAACATCAGTGGCCACGAGGCCTGATGGAGTGAGGCTAAGCCTGCTATCCTACCCAGCATCAGTAGTATGGCCTTTAGGCCCAACACCTGTATAGCATTGGTGGGGACTTGATGATCCGTAGGACCTCAACTTTAGTGCATTAAAAGTTTGTTGTAAAAGAATGTGTGCAATAGGTTACTTAAAGGAACACCATTAACAGAAATTAAATGCTCGGAATAGGAATGGAAAACCACAACACTGATAGACAGATACAAGGAAGAAAACACAGAAACAGAGTCACAAACAGAAGTTAATAACGGATTTCACCCCCTCCACTGGGCTATGTCTCCGGGTCCCTCTCCAATGGGTATCGATCCAATTAATGGCTTTAAAATGGTACAAGTGGTTCTGGAAACAACTTCAACAACTATAAAACAGAATGCTGGACAGGAAGTCTTCAAGACTCCTCTCTGAAATCTACAAAACTGGACTTCAACAGACAAAAGAATCCAAGTTATAACTGAGAATAGTTGACTTCAAAAGGAACAACACATGGATAGTTTTCACAGCAAAATGCTCTCTCCAAGCTTCTCATCACAGAGAAACATTGTACTACCATTCTCCAAAAGCTCCTCTAATCATTTTTTTCCCTCAATGAACTCCTCTCTTTTATTACTCATCTTTGCCGTTACAAAGGAGCCAAAACACTCAAAGAAATGCGACTGTTCACATTCCAGGAAACGCGGCATCAAGGCTGTTCATATGCCTTTCATCATTATTCTAGCTGTGGCATAACTACCAATAAAAGCTTGCCAAATATTATGAATAAGCTATGAGCATCATGAAATATCCTGACATGCCAAGGATCTGACCTCTGGAACCATACGTAACTGAACTTCCATAATTTTTATTCAACCGTGCTTCGTCGTTGCGGAAGAGGATAAGCAATGGGCTCCGACGGTCTCAATCGGCTGTCGGCTGGTTTTCGAGTCGGAGGCTTTAGTCACTTCGGTTTCTGCCATTGCGGATGGCGCACCACTTCTTTTTCTGATTTCGTCGAGTTATTTCACCGATATTTTAAGTTCTGGGCTTCCGTTGTTGCGGCTGCCGGAAGCGTTCCAACTTCCGATCCATCCGAACGTCCGTTAAGCTTCTGTTGTTGCAGAAGGGAGATGCCTTGTGAGCCTCACCATTGCTGAAGGGAAAAGGCTTCCGAGCCCCGCCATTGTAGAAGGGAAAATTCTTCCGAGCCCTGCCATTGCGGAAGAGAAAAGGCTTCCGATCCCCACCATTGCAGAAGAGAAAAGGCTTCCGAGCCCCGTCATTGTGGAAGGGAAAGGCTTTCGAGCCCCACTGTTGCGGAAGAGAAAATTCTTTTGATCCCCACTGTTTGAGAAGAGAAAAGTGTTTCGACCATCGATCCTCATATTTTTTTGCATCCGGTTATCCCCGCGGACAGACTAGGAGTTTGGCCGCCCGCCGTTGCGAAGGGAGATCTCTTCTGACCTCTGATGCTTTGTATTTTTGCCGTCTGATTTTCTTGAACTGCCATTTATGAACCATGTACCATATTGGATCTTCAAAGAGGAATAATCCACCATATCAATCCTCCCCATTGGAGAGCTTTTGGACCACCAAAAGTTTGAATTAATCTGCAAGTAAGTGAGGGTAAAGTTCCCTCACTTTACCAATCTCCATCCATCTTTCTTTGCTAGGATGCATCCCCTTCAGCCCCACTCGAAGGTAGTCAACATTCCCCCTTCGTGAAGTCCTTACAGTTATGTCAAGAATAGCATCATCCTGCAACTCTCTCATATATTCAGGTGCCAAATCATCTATTGAAGGAATCTGTATGTTAATTTCCTCATCCATGATCATAGGAGGCTCATATAATTTAAGATTCTCAACATCGATAACTGAATAAATTTGCATGTATGGAGGTAAATCCAAGCGAAAAGCATTCGTACCGATATTTTCCAAGATCTCAAAAGTACCATACCTGATAGGTTTAAGATTTTTACCTTCACCTTTCATCCTTTATTTGGTGATATGTAACCAAATTTTGTCACCTACCTGAAATTGATGATTAATTCGATGCTTATCATGCCTAGCCTTGTACTTTTCCTGGCTCCTTTCCAACTGTTATTGAACTGCCTGTTGCACTGCTTGGATTCTCTGAATGAACTTTAAAGCTTTATCTGCATCATGATGTCCATCTACTGCCTCTTTTCCAAAAGAGAAGTACATCGGTGTTTTTGATAGATAACCAAAACAAGTTTCAA
Source organism: Pseudotsuga menziesii (assembly GCA_001517045.1). NCBI lineage: Eukaryota > Viridiplantae > Streptophyta > Pinopsida > Pinales > Pinaceae > Pseudotsuga > Pseudotsuga menziesii. Next base: position 254,188 of record LPNX011226499.1, on the reverse strand, counting down.
AAGGAGATCTTTTCGTGGAAGAATGAATTGCATGATTGTAAGTATGTTGTATATACTGCAACTGCTCATCCCAAAGTTTAGGATTCTTATGACAATATCCTCTGAGCAGCTGAACCACTGTTCTATTTACTACCTATGTTTTCCCATCGGTCTGTGGATGAAAAGTTGTACTTTTCTTCAGTTTAGTGTCCATAAGCTCCCATAAAGCTGACCAGAATTTTCCCAAGAACCAAGAATCCCGATCAGATACAATAGACGTGGGTAGCCCGAAATGCACCCAAACATTTTGAAAGAATAAAAGAGTTGTTTGTTCAGCAGTGATCTATTTGTTACATGGCATTAAGATACACATTTTGTTGAATCTGTCCACAACCACATATAGGTAATCATGCCCTTTTCCAGACATAGGTAGCCCTCCTACAAATTCCATAGAAATGCTTTCCCAAGAATGAGAAGAAACTAGAAGAGGAGTGTACAAACCCAATTTCCTATTGCTAGGCTTACTTGTTGCACACATAACACAACCCCTTATATATTTAGCTACAGTTTCTTGCATTTGATGCCAATAACAATGATTCTGCAATACAGACAATGTTTTGCTTACACCAAAATGTCCTACAATCAATGAACTATGTGCCTCTCGGATCACATGCACTCTTTCTTTCTCTGGAATACAGAGTTTACCGAGATGATACAAGAGCTGGTCATGCACATAATAGTTCTCTCCCTGTTTACCATGTATTAGTGATGCATATACTTCCTTAAAATCTTTATCTTCTGCATACTGTTCAATATAACTTTCATGTGTTAATGAACTATTTTGAAGAATGATTGAAGCATTCATAGGTGGCCTTGATAACATATCTGCTACTTTATTATGAATTCCCTTTTTGTACTTAATGACTAGATGAAACTGTTGTAAGAACCCCATCCATCTTAAATGCCTACTTTGTTGTATTTTAGTTTGAGATTGTAAAGATTGAAGTGGCTGATGATCAGTATGTATGACTGTCTCTTTTCCCATGATATAATGTTTCCACTTCTTCACACTCTGTACTAAAGCATACAATTCTTTGTCATAGGTCAGATAGTTACTTACCACAGTAGAGAATGTTTCTGAATGGTAACAGACTGGCTTCCTTCCTTGCATCAAAACTGCTCCCATGGAAAACCCGCTGGCATCGGTTTCAATCTCAAATGGCTACTGCAAATATGGCAGTGTCAGAACTGGTGCGGTGCTAATATTTTCCTTCAAAGTGTCGAAGGCTCTCTGATGCTTGCCTCCCCACTGGAAAATTTCTTTAACACTTGTTAATGCATGCAATGGAGCAGCAATGGAAGAAAACCCAAAAATGAATTTCCTCCAATACTGAACTACACCCAGAAAAATTCTGATTTCAGTAACGATGTTAGGACATGGCCAGTTTACAATGATAGCAACCTTGGCTGGGTCCACTTCCCGGTGGCATCCACCAATGATATGGCCTAGATATACTAAAGAAGTTTTAGCAAATTCACATTTAGACATTTTTACATAAAGCTTTTCCTTTCTCAGTACATCTAATTTTTTTTTCACATGCATAACATGCTCTTCCCAAGTTTTTCTAAACACAAGGATACCATCTAGATATACAATTACAAAATTATCAATGAATGAATGAAAGACATCATTCATGACTCGCATGAAAGTAGCAGGTGCATTACACAGCTCAAAAGGCATCACAAGCCATTATACAAACCCTATTTCATCTTAAAAGTTGTTTTCCAAGCATCATGCTCAGCAACACGGATTTGATGATACCCACTACGCATATCCAATTTTGTAAAGTAAGTTGCATGTTTCAATTGATCAATCAAATCATCAATACGAGGAAGAGGATACATGTTTTTAATGGTGATTTTGTTAAGGGCCCTGTAGTCGATACACATCCTCCACGACCCATCTTTCTTTGGAACCAAGACTATGGGAGAGCCACAAGGAGAAGTGCTGGGCCAGATGACCCCCTTCTCAATCAGCTCCTGAACCTACTTCTTGATTTCTTCGTTCTGCATTACAGACATTCGGTACATGGCTATGTTCGGGAGTGGCACATCCTACTACAAATGTATCTCATGCTGAATCTCTCTCTTCGGTGGTAACCCCTTCGGATATTGAAACAAATAATCATACTCAGAAATGATGTCAATCAGTTCAGATTTATGCTTAGGGTCACATTCTTCAAAATATTTAGAGACTTCATCATTTTTTATCTTAACCATCATCAACACAAAATTCTTACTAGCATTTACCAACCTCTTCATTTTTCCTGCAGAGACAATTGCTAGATTGGTTTTTATCTTATGTGCTCGTACAATATATTCCATACCTTCTTTAAAAAGATTATACTTATCCTGCTCTCTATAAAAGACTGCTTTCCAGTCATACAAATATGGACTCCCAAGTACAATTCCACAAATGTCAAGTGGTACTACATCTAATTCTACCTCATCCCTAAACTTTTCAGTAATTGCAAATTTTAATACACATTTCCTTGTAACTTGCAATCGTGTATCATTAGTAATCCAACCTAGAGGATAGGGATTTTCATGAGGCACAGTAACTAAATGCAATTTCTTAACCACTTCTTCTGATATCAGATTTACTTGTGAACCACTATCAAATAATGTATCAATCTTTGTGTGATTTGCAATGACACGAACATGAAACAGTGCACTTCTATATTTATCATTTTGCTTAGAAGTAGATGGCAGACTTGTACTTGCACTAGAACTTGATTGTGCATCAATGGGAAGTGAGATACTTTTATCCTTACCTTGGATTTTGACAGCTATAACCTTTGTTTCATCGCCTGAGTTGGATCCCAAGTCTTGAATAATGGCTGCAGTAGCTTTTCCTTTTCCTTTATCTTTGTTTCCTCTGTACTTCTTTGGCCTTAACTCCGGATGAAGTTTCCAACACTTAGATACATCATGTCCCTTCTGACAATGCGAACACGTAGGCTTTTCACCTTCTTTCTTAACAATAGCCATCTTCTTTTTCCCCTTATCTTTCCCTTTCGATTTGTTGTTAGATTTAAATGACTTCTTCACAAAAGTATCATTAGCATGCTTACCCCTAGCTTCTAAATGGGTAGCTTGAACACATACATCGTCTAAATTACTGGGATTAAACATCAACAAGGTATGTTTCAAATAAGAATGCATGCCACCAATGTACTTAAGAAGAGTTTCCTGTGTATCTAATGAAACATTCAATGCAATAGCCCTCTTTCTGAATTCATGAGTATAATCTTGAATGCTTTGTCCTTTAGCTTGTCTAAACATTTTCCAATTCATGGTTAATTGCTGCATGTGACCTAAAGGATAAAATTGCTTCCTCAATACTTCAATGAATTCATTCCAAACTGAAATAATTTTACCATTCTTTCGAAGATCTTGCTGAATCTTGCTCTCCCACCAAATAAGAGCCATTCCACTCATTCTCAAAGTGGCCAATTGGATTATGGAAGGGTCGTCATTAATGCCCTGCACCCTGCAATATACTTCAAGCTGCTTGATCCAATTGTCTAATTTTTCAGCATCTACATCTCCATTATAAATAGGTAATTCAAATTTTACATCCAATTTGAAATAAGGCATATTAGGACTTGCATTATGAGAAGTATGAGAAGAAGAAAAAGTTTGTTTAGTATCAGGAGGATCACCATCACCTCCTACTCCTTTACCCTTTTCTTCTGACTTCACTTCTACATCTCTGGATGAAGATCCTTCTTCTTTCTTCTTCCTTTCTGCTCGCTCTTCGAGTAGAAGTTACATCATGGCTTTCATGCTCATAAAAGCCTCTAGAAACTTAGTTTCAGGCATAACACATTTTTCTCGTTCAGTATGTCCTTCTTCTTCCCCTCGTGGAGAAGACATGGTTCTTGAGAATGTTCTCCTAGAGCCAATCTATGGATCTCCTTCAACTAATTCTCCTTCACCAACCTTTAACCTGGACCTGGTAAGCATTCACAAACTTGCACAATAGTCAACCAGCTCTGATACCAAATATGATCCATAGGACCTCAACTTTAGTGGATTAAATGTTTGTTGTAAAAGAATGCATGCAACAGGTTACTTAAAGGAACAACATTAACAGAAATTAAATGCTTGAAACAGGAATGGAAAACCACAACACTGATAGACAGATACAAGGAAGAAAACACAGAAATAGAGTCACAAACAGAAGTTGATAACGGAGTTCACCCCCTCCGCTGGGCTATGTCTTCGGGTCCCTCTCCAATGGGTACCGATCAAATTAATGGCTTTAGAATGGTACAAGTGGTTCTGGAAACAACTTCAGCAACTATAAAACAGAATGTTGGACAGAAAGTCTTCAAGACTCCTCTCTGAAAGCTACAAAACTGGACTTCAACAGACAAAAGAAGCCAAGTTATAACTGAGAATAGTCGACTTCAAAAGGAACAACACATGGACAGTTTTCACAGCAAAATGCTCTCTCCAAGCTTCTCATCACTAAGAAATGTTGCTCTGTTGTTCTCCAAAAACTCCTCTAATCATTTTTTTTTAATGAACTCCTCTCTTTTATTACTCATCTTTTCCATTACAAAGGAGCCAAAACGCTCAAAGAAATGCGACTGTTCACATTCCAGGAAACACGGCATCAAGGCTGTTCATATGCCTTTCGTCATTATTCCAGCTATGGAATAACTGCCAAGAAAATCTTGCCAACTGTTACGAATAAGTTGTGAGCATCATGAAATATCCTGCCATGCCAAGGATCTCACCTCCGGAACCATACATAACTGAACTTCTGGAAGTTTTAGTCAACCGTGCTTCGCCATTGCAGAAGAGGATAAGCAACGGGCTCCGACGGTCTCAATCAGCTGTCGGCTGGTTTTCGAGTCGGAGGCTTTAGTCACTTCGGTTTCCACCGTTGCGGATGGCGCACCACTTATTTTTCTGATTCCGTCGAGTTATTTCACCGATCTTTTAAGTTCTGGGCTTCAACCATTGCGGCTGCCGAAAGCGTTCTGACTTTTGATCCGTCCGAACATGTGTTAAGCTTCCGCCGTTACGAAAGGGAGATTCCTTGTGAGCTCCGTCATTGTGGAAGGGAAAAGGCTTCCGAGCCCCACCGTTGTAGAAGAGAAAAGGATTCTGAGCCCCGTCGTTGTGGAAAGGGAAAGGCTTCTGAGCACTGCCGTTATGGAAGAGAAAAGGATTCTGAGCCCCTCCGTTGCGGAAGAGAAAAGCATTCTGACCACTGATCCTCATATTTTTTTGCATTCGGTTATCCCCGCGGACAGACTAGGAGTTTGGCCGCCCATCGTTGCGGAGGGAGATCTCTTCCAACCTCCGATGCTTTGTATTTTTGTCGTCCGATTTTCGTCATCTGTCGTTTCTGAACCATGTACCATATTGGATCTTCAAAGTGGAATAATCCACCGGATCACTTGAATTCCCACCTTCTCAGTATCTGGGTAGCATTACACAGCTACGTACTCATTGATAGTAAGCCCACCGCCTGGCCCACCTCGAGAACGAAGGTTCACCACCTCCCTTCGTCTAGATAGACCTGTGATAAAGTATATGTCTTCCACCTCTATGGTGAGAGAAATCCCATCTATTTGGAAGGAGTCTGAGTCTGGATCCCAATAGTCTACCAGCATCTCTAGCAGTCTTGGTTTGGCCCTCAGACCACCAAGACACCAAAACTTGTAGAGTCCGCATGCTCGAAGAGCTTGTTGAGCCATCACGTCGGCCCTTACAGCTTCCTCTACTTGACCATGATCGCACTCTCTCCATTCTAGCACCATCCTGCAAGAGAAATTGCCACATTTCCCATTGGATTCTTATAAATTCACTTGCATGGTGTCATACGCGACTGTTTTGCAAACAGACGCATATGTACGCAGTTTCTAGCCTCTTTTCCGCGTATTGCCAGCCCTATACATGGAAAAATATTTGATATCCGCGTGGGCCGTAGCGCTCATGTAGAGATGGCCTAAACAACCTCATTTCACCATGAAAATCAACAAAAATTATATTAAAATGCATGAGGAGAGCATGAGTAAATACCTGGAAGAAACGGTTGTGAATTCCGTCGGCTGGATCTCCTAGAATTTGCAGTTGAAAATCAGAGCTCCAATGGGTAAAAGTTTCAAATGATTTATATTTTTTACTATTTATAGAAAAAATTTCAAATATTTGAAATTTTTTACCCCCTTTCCTATAGTTTTGACATTTTCTAACCATTTTGGACCATTTCTGACATAATTTGTGATATAGAAGACCATTTTCAGTGTCGTTTCAGCCATTGGATTGACCCGTTCGTACTGATCTCGGGTATAACATCTACACTGGCATATAGGTTAGGTTCACCACCATTTGCATTTTGCATGACCTTATGACCATGTCACCATGACCTTAGGTACGAACCCACTCTATTATGTCACGAAACCTTCTTGCTGCTTTAGAAGTGGCATAATACGAGTGGTAGAGATTCACCTTACATGGGTACCCTAGTTAGCCCCTTATTTGCATTTGGTGCCCATGCCGATGTTTTCTCCTTTAGGGTGTGAGAGTCCGTTGTATAGTACTGCCATGACATTTCGCAAGAGCCTCATACTCCTCTTGATCTTATGCTGGCATGTTTCCCTCCGGACTCCCCCTATGTCAAGTTGTGAATGCATTATCATGAGATTTTCCTGGCTTATTTAGATTTATGCCGGCTCCCCTGACATTGCATTTCAGCCATATATCCTGAGCTTCTCTCATGTCTACCCATGCATAGCCATTTTTTATATATCCTTCGCAGCTTGATTTCTCTTTGTACCGGGAGGGGATTTTTCCCCGAGTGTCGATATCCTACACATGTATCCTTGCATTGAGCATAGGTATGTTCCACTGCTTGGAACTAGTTTGTTTTCCCTAATGACACTCATCTCCTCCTATTTTGTAACTATAAAACTAGTTTATTCTTTTTTCAAGCTTTTCAAATAACTGAAAAAGTCCAAAAAAAAATTAAAAAACCAAAAATCCGGACAAGGAAAGATGTTATCTTTGGAAACTATTGAATCATGTCACCTTCAAACAGAGCACTGTATATCACATCCATTGGTTGGTTTATAGTTTGACTTTAGGAGTTGTTCTCGTTTATCTGAGTTTAGCTCCACCGACTGGTTAAGCTTCCAGTCCCTATGGAGCCTCTGGTGATGCCTCCTCTGTCACAGATATGTCCCAGTTTGTATATCGAGTCTATGCTGCCTTCATTTAGTCACCATACGCCGTTATGCTCTTGTTCGAAGGAAGTTGAAACCTGAGTCGACCATTCCTCAGTTATCTTGACTTTGCATGTCGGCCATTCCCGGTACAGTTACTGGTTCATGCACCTTATGATCGAGTCCTTCCACATTAGATATCTTTGCTGAGTACCTCATGTTGGATGATGGGGGATGCCTTAATTCCCTCCTTCCAGTAGATTTCATCCCATCGACTTCAGATCATTTATTCTGGGATTGGAATCTAGAGTCCTTTTGAGTGCCTTGAGACTTGCATTCATCAGTGGCAGGTTCTCTCGCCATCGACAGTTTCTTGGGAATACATCAATGTCCCCTGATCGATGGATTCTCTCAAGTGTTCGACCTCAACACATCTATTTACACTTGTTAGTTTGCACTCTAGTACCTTGATTCTCAATTTTACTATCAGTGGGTAATCTCGCGTCTGTTAATGGTATACATTAATGACCGGTAATCAGATGATGGACTACTATGTTCGACCTCGACACCTCTATTCGCATAGTAGGACATGTACTCGTAGCGGTTTGTGTAGAAGACTTTCTAGATTGGTGGCAGCTCTTATATGCTACCCCCTTGATTCTGCCAATGTTCATGAGATTTCAGCTCTCGTGACTTGATACCAGTATATGACAGATATTTCCAGCCACTATGGAGATCTTGATCTATTTTATATCTTCAGCCATTTTGGAGATCATGATCCTTTGTATATCTTCATCATGGAGATTCTGATATATGTATATTGTACGTGGCGATGACCACATATGTGATATCATGTATTATGCCTATTCATGGCCATTGTACTCTTATGTATCCAGGATTGCTATATGTACTTGCAGTTATATGCAGAGTTGTATTATTGTACTATGCTGATCAGGTGGCTGGTCTTCCATTTGGGATCCTTCATCACTCCACTTCTGGGATGGACTTATAATGTATTTCAGCCATCGTATGACTCCTCTGACCTCACACATTAGGGGGCATCTGGTATATTGGATTTCACCACTCTAGGTGAATCACACTTTGTATGGCCTTCCCCTGTCCCGCTGTAGACTCTTTAGATCCCATGGACCATTTTTTATCCTTTGATGTTTCCTTGATCATCCCTAAAACTATATGAAAAATGATATACGCAGATTTTTACCTGATAACCGTGTACATACGCGGGTTTGACCCCTATAACCGTGTACATCAAGATGTGTGCATAATCCAAATCCTTTTGGAGTTTTTCTTGACATGGATCCGACTCATTCGACTCCTGGCCTTCCATATGCCTTGAGATCGCTCGGATTCGACCCTTCATTATCCCTTGTGAAGCTATATAAGGAACCCATTGGTACATTGAAGGCATATAGAGAGATTGAGAGCAAAGAAACTATAGTCCATTGTTGCCGAAATTTGTACTTGAGTCTGCATCCCTTTGTCCCTTGGAGCACTGTTGTGTTCTTCCCAAGCTTGCCTTTTGCTAGTGATCTTGCTATCGTGAGATGGAGGATTGAGGTGGTGGAGGCCCAAGTGGGGGATTCAATATCTTCGGTTCACAGACGTGTCGTCAGAGGTTGTATCTATCTTGTAATATCTTATTTATATTAATGGAAATATCTTTTCTTGTCCAATGATGTGTATTTGATTAAATATTGTATCCATTGAAATATGTCAATTGTTTTTACATTATTGATTATATATGCTAGAATAGATCTAACACCATGATATATAGTATGCTTTTATTGTTTAATTGTTGTTGAGGAAGTATTATATCAATTCAAGCTGAAGATTGGAAAGCTCAACGGGGATCTACTTCAACCATCCGGAATAAGGTACGAGGTCTGATCCTTTAGTGTTAGACATTTTATTTCTATTGCATATTGGCAAAGATTGATTTTTGGAGTCAAAGATGTATGTTGTGGTACCCCAAGCCATAGTAATTTCTCTCCGTAACAGACATCTAATCAATTGTAATGATATTCCCATTAAATGGAAAGCATATCACTCGAAAGATAGAATACGCTACAATTTACATACTATACATCCAATTCCGGCCCAGCAAACGATTGTAGTCAAGGGGCACATCAACCACCTCGACCTCGATCACAACGGTCTTCCCTCCCAATTGGATCTTAAGAGAAGGAAGAATCCCGTGTGTCCAAAATGATCTACCATTGAAAGCTATCAACATAGTAGTGGATTAAGACAAATCGAGAGAACCCAAACCCTTCCAACATGACAAAGACATCACGGAAGCAGCATCGCCTTCATCAATAATAGTGCATTTGACGGTCATATTAAGACATTCTACATGAATCAAAAGAGACATGTAGTAAGGAAAGCGAGGCTGTATTCCCATGGTTTCAAATTTGATAATAGAAGAATAGTTATCATCATTAACCCCAAGGGCATAAAGAAAGGCCCTCCTCTACGGAGGACAAGTCTGAAGTACTTCAAGCGCGGACATCACACAAATATTTTGGCCCAAATCCTTGACAACGGAATAGTTCTGCGTAGCTTGGGAATTAGGATTGTGCCCTAAAAACTTTAGGACTCCCTTAGGAATGCGAGGTGCAACTTCAGGTTTATCCATAGGTTTTTCAATATGCAAAGGGATCTTGGGTGGAGCGGGTTCCTTTCCAAGGTTCAGTTGTGACGAACCATAATCCTTCGCATGAGTCACAACCTTAGTAGCACACACCATATTGATGCAACCATGACCAGTATTGGCCTCCGGAGAATTTTGATCTCCACCCGATGCACAATGAGGATCAATGGTCCTTGAGTTCATATTTTGATTGTTGGATAAAGGATTAGTTAGCACGGCTGGTGCCTATGCTATGAACCTTGAGGCATCTTCCATACAATCGTTCTTGTCATTATAATGATTATTTTCGTTCTTATTCCCACCCTTATGATTATTTTTTCATTTTTTCTTATTCCTTCTAGGCTGTTGGTTTCCCTTTTGGTCTGACAATTGCACGGAAAGTACACTCGTCGATTGGGTAGGTTGAGATGAAGCCATTGCTTGTCCCGACGTGGATTGATTAATTGACAATTGGCTCACTTGTTTCACAACTAAATCCGTAGGTTTGGTACTTTTAGAGCCCACAATGCCATCGGCATGTGGCCTAGGCTTGATCTTGGGATTAAAACTAGATCGTGGAGCATCAGGTATAATCCTATACAAAAGTCTGGATTGATCGTAGATCAAATCCAACTCTTGTGCCCTAAAGATTTCTTGTTCCTGATTTTGGACTCCGAATGTAGAAACATCATTCACGATGTAAGGTAACAATGACTTGAGGAACCACTCAAGGAGAAATTTCGGTGGTATAAAGGCTTTAATCAACCACTTCCATCTATGCCGCTCTTAAATATGATCTGAGATATGTGTGGCTTTGTCTTGTCAAAATGTTGACAAGATTTCGGTACCAACGTCGTAACGTATGAGTAGCTGAAAGTGATTGAGGAAAGTCATGGAAAGGTCATCAAATAAAATGTATGCTCCCCTTGGTAATTCTATATACCATTTCGTTGCAGTCCCGATGAGGGTGCGTTGAAATAGCCTTAAATGGATTGAATCGTCATTGTTGTTCCCATTATATGCCAGTTAATTAAAACTTAACATGCAGAGTGTTAAAAATAAATTACCAACCTGAGGAAGTCTTTTATTTCAAAGTTATCATGCAAGATCTATGTAAGCACAATTTCTACCTAACACTATTATCTATTGGTATGCAATCGAACTCTTTGTAAACTAGGTCACACCTTCTTGAAAGTAAATCAAACCTCAAACCTATTCGTAAATCAAACTATAAATCGAACACACTTCAAAAAAGATCTATTCCTATGAAACAAAATCCGATTGCATAAATCTAAAATAAGTGTTGTGTTGGCCAACGATCTATTAAAATGAATTAACATGAGAACACTATAATAAATCTAATGAATAAAAACAACTATGATCGATCTAATGCATGAAAGCATGAATTAACAAATAACAAATCTACAAAACAAAACACTTACAATCAACACTACCAGCATCTGCTCAAGGAAGAGGGCCCTTCCTCCACTGAGCAGAGCTAGATCTCCATAATAAAAGTCTACGACTCCAGAATTAAGAAACTCACAGCATGTATTATCATAATGAAAGTATTACAATGGATCTGGATCAAATCCTACATCATAACATTGATTTATCTCCTCCCTGAATCTCCCTTCTTAATGAGATTGATTACATATCTATACATAAAATTATCTCATGGAAATGAGGAACTAAACCCCCAACTTGTGATCTGTAACAATTGAAACACGGTTGTAACTGCTGGCAACTTTGGAACCAACCGCAACAGCAAATCTGTAAAATCCCCTCTCAAAGAACCACCTGCATATCGTAAATCGTGGCTTTCTTTGGCAATTTCCTTGTGCATTATGTAAATGAGGATGTTATGCACAAAACCCATGTCTCGGATTTTTGAGATTCATTCCCTTCTATCCGCAAATCAAGACGCGAATCAAGATGTTCTTATGTGGCATGCATTTTCGGTTAAGGTTGTAACAGCTAGCTATGAGTGTCCTCTACGTGACAAATCACTCCACAAACCATCATTAGTAGAATTATGCATAATAGTATTTAATTCATCAAAGATAAAGGAAAATAATCATTATTAACCAATTAAAACATCAATGGAAGTAGCATGCTGTTTTACACACAGTTATAACAAATGAATGGAAAATGGAATGATAAATGGCCAATAATGGTAAAAAATGGATGAAAGATATGTCGATAAGTGGTGAAAAAATGGACAATTCCAGGGCCCAACATCTCCCCCAAACTGAATTTGTTGCATGTCCTCATGCAACCCACTACCTGTGTAGCATCCAACTAGAAGAACTCATTCACTTACTCCTTCATTTTACCATTCACATAGTTGCAGCCAGAAGAAATGGAGAGTTTAACAGAAATTGGCAGAGTCACTTAGCGAAGGATTTAGCAGAAACTTTGGCGAAGTCGCAGCTCTTTAGTAGAAATTTGGTGGAGTCATAGCTTATTTTAGTAGAGAATTTGGTGAAGGTTTTAGCAAAGATTTTGGTGGATTTGCAGACCAAATAGCATTTAATTTAGCGATGAATTTGGTGAAGTCGCAGCTGAATGAAACGGAAAATGGAGTTGCAGTTGAACAGAACGAAAAACGGAGTTGCAGCTGAACGGAACAAGAAAACGGAGTCACAGCTGAACGGAACAGAAAATGGAGTTGCAGCTGAATGAAATGGGAAAACGGAGTCACAGCTTAATGGAATGGAAATGGAGTTGCAGCTAAACAGAATGGGAAAACAGAATCATAGCTGAACAGAACGGAAAAATTGGCAATATTTTACGGTGTTGCAGCCTTTTGAATGGAAAACTTCCAAATTCATTTTCTCCCAAACGATGAAATGGGTTTGGCTGAAATTTTTTAGGCAGGTTTATGCTAGTGTAATGCACCAACACACCAAAAATAAGAGAAACCCACAGCACAGATTTTGAGAAAAATGAAAATTGGCTGTAGGTGATTATGGTCATTTTCTCACAAACTGTACATTGGATTGAGATGAAAATTTTCAATCTTTTTCATCTTGGTATTATGCATTTCTTGTCCAAAAATCATGAGAATCCAACTTCCCAATTGAAATATATGCCCATTTCAATTTCTGCACTTTTGTAGATGAACATGAATAAAAATGTGTTGCATCTAAACTTCCTGAACCAATATTTCATAAAATACAAACTATGTTGGGTTGAAATTTTTCAAGAAAGTAACTACCATTCTAATGCATCTTCACACCAAAAATTAGACAAACCCACATCACGGATTTCGAGCAAAATGTGAATTAGTTGTAGGTGATGATGGTTATTTTCTAAAAAATCGTACAGTGGATTGAGCTAAAAATTTCCACGTTTGTTCATCTTGATGTTATTCATTCCCTATCCAAGTTTTGTAAAAATAAACCTTACCAATTTAAATATATGCTCAAATCAAATTCTGCACTTTTTGTAGATGAACATGAAAAAATGTGTTGTAGCTAAACTTCTTGAACCAATACAAACTGGGTTGAGCTAAAATTTAACAATAAAGTAATTACCATTATAATGCATCTCCACACGAAAAATTAGACAAACCCACATCACGGATGTCGATAAAAATGTGAATTGGTTTTAGGTGATGATGGTCATTTTCTCGAAAACCGTGCACTAAATTGAGCTAAAACTTGCCACGGTTGTTCTTCGTGATGTTATTCATTCCCTATCCAAATTTTAGGAAAAAATAACTTACGATTTGCAAGATATCCTTAAATAAAATTCTGCATTTTTGCTAGCTGTGAATGAATAAAAATTAGTATGCACAAAGAATGTCAAAAGCCACTCCCCCAAACTGAATATGTCACATGTCCTCATGCAAAAGAAGAGTTGTCATCTTAGTTGTAAGTAGCCATCTCCCCCAAACTGAATATACATCATGTTCTCATGCTTATTAAAACCAACTTCAACCCAAGTGTGTAATCAATTCTTCATATTGCCTCTTCATGATTTTGAAAGAAAATCAATGATCTCCAACAATTGGCACACCAACTGAATCCTCAAAATGATGATCATGAAATGATATATGAATATATGTAAAAGGGGTGAATAGAGCAACTGAATGTAACATTAAAATGATCAAATTTCTTTTTAGAGCATGGGAAGAACAAATCACCCACCCTTGTTTCATACCCTATTATATGGTAGCATGTGTTTGTTTTAGAACAAAAATGCCCAAATCATATGAAAACTTCCTTCAGTATTGTAAATAGAGGCAACCGTGTTTTATTGACCATCAAATACATTCCAATGCTACAGGACTATTCGTCGAATGAGATGCCAAGCATACATTCCACACCAATCAAACTCATTTCAGAAATTCTGTCAACCTTGACAAATGACCAATGCTGGGAGTAATCATTACCTTCATGCTGCTGAGATAAACTTGACATCAGACCTTGAAAAGGCTGCTACAGGATTTCCATTGTGCATATATCATGCTCATGATGGCTAAAACCAATGTATGCATTAGTGGATGGTAAATATACCATATGTATAAGATGGTGGAAAATCCATATACCATATAAAATGTGGCTCTCAATAATTTTGACTTATGAAGATGTGAACCATCATGTGCACCACTGAACAAAGCAAACAAATCAAAGAAATCATGTCTTTGTTTTCCATCATGCTTGTGTGATAGCATACTCTTGAGAAGGAGTGGCTTCTACATCAACTTTTCATGTTGTAGGTTCTTGTGTCCAGCCTATCCTTCTCTTTCAAGATGTGTATCAGTTGCTTTATTTCTCCTCACTATTTTTATATGGCAACAGAGCATCGTTTCTTACTACTGGTTCTTGTGTGGCAGCATCAAGGCTTCTTTTTTTTTTATTGCTGGTTCTTGTGTGGCAGCAGCAAGAGTTCTTTTCTTACTGCTGGTTCTTGTGAGGTAGCAGCAAGACTTCCTATTCTTGGTTCTTGTGTGACAACAATAAGGTATCCTTTTTTCATGCTTGGTTAGTTGGGTTGCTGAGATGTTGAGTTGAAATTTGAAGTGGATGTGCATGAATGATGAAGTGATAGAATTGAGTGGGAAATGATGGGAATGGATGGACATAAAATGCTATATGGAAAATGGAAATGGATAATTCTTAGTGGTTCTTCATGACATTTCCCTAAATCTTTAATAAATAAAAAACTCATGCTATTTTACCTCAAGTGTTACCTCCATGGAAGCCTTGGTTGACATGAATGGACTGGTGTATGCTGGAGCTATGTAGGTCGATCTGATGCTGATACATATGTATATGAGAGCTGAAACTCGATGAGACTGAATTTGATCCATGATGCTGTCCTGGTTGCATGTAAGGCTAACTGCTGAGACAATTGATGAGGAAAAGTTCTACCATAGAAGCAGAAAGCCCATTCTCTTATTCTAAAAACCAACTGCTGAAATGAAAATGGAAAGGAATTGCAAAACTACTGAAAAAATGATGCTGTAAGTCATTGTTGAAACCATTCGATCACATAATCATTAGCTGCTACAAAACTGAGGTACAATTCTTACCATGCGAATGAATTTGTTGAAGTCAAGCATGGAAATAAATCATTGGATTACCAGCCATTAAAGTATGCTCTTAACCAATGTGAAGAAACTCACCTTTGATGACAGTGAGCTCTAAATTACCTTAGTGCATCTTGACAGGTACGAATGGATGTGCTAGAGTCGAGTCACCTGCAAGATTTGTCAATCAAGAGGCATTAATGAATCCCCATGATGAACAACAAGGAAATCTACCATTGATTCATGCAAATACTGGGGCACTATAAAACTCTAATATCAATCCTAGATGATGTGTCAGAGTCGATGGGACAAGACCATTGGAAGGTGGACCTTAATGAATTCCACATCATCCAATATGAGTACAAAATAAATGATTGTGAAGAATCATAGTGAAAAATACAACCAACATGAAACTCAGAAGTGGAAAGTATATGTGAAGTCACGATGTAGTAGTGATGGGAAATAAAATGGTTATGGTGACTACATAAGGAGTGGAAAATGAGACTTTGACATAAATGGATTTTTAGGGTTTTCAAATGAGGAGGGTGAATGAATCTACCATAGGGCAATTGGATTCTTGAGGGTTTTTTTCGGCAACAATTGGTATGCCAGGTGTCTAAAAATGATTCTTGGCATGTAGCAATGGGACTTGACTTATTGAACATTGGTATGGTTTGCACATCAATATATCCATTTTTTTTATGTGCTCAATCCATTTGCAAATTGATAAAAAGTTTTCAAGAGTCACTCGTGCATGCATTGACCTTCTTCTTCCAAGGACCTGCAAAAACCTAGAACTTGCCTGCAATAAAACATGAGATGATGGAAGAAGAGAGATGATTGGTTTCAATTCATCCAAAACTTATGAAAAAAACAACAATCAGTTACTTATAAAAAAAAATCCAAAGAAAAATGAACAAAGCAAAATCCATTTTATACCTGCACGGGAGCAATGTCCATCTAGACTCACCAAAGGTATCCTGATCATAGATTCTTCATTCCTTGTCCAATTTGGGTGATTCAAAAGCCAAATGAAATTAAATTCATAGGTATATTTCAATTAGAAACAGATTTTTAAAATTCTATGTAATGATGTTCCAAGTCACTCAGTAACAGCCTGCTTGACAAGGTGTTTTTTCAAATTCTGGACTAGACCAACAATCACGGTTTTAGGATTAACTTTTTTGTTTGATAAAGAATTGATGTGATTCCAATTGTATATGAAAGTAGATTCATGTAGGTGTGTCCATTATAAACAAGGTTTGAATTCAACAATAATCGATGGGTCAAATAATCCAATGAACAGTTTAGAAAATAGAGTTTTAGGAATGCAGATTTGTGATAAGCAATCGGTATTTTGGTCATAAAATTTGCATACGATATCGGAATGGAGTGATTCAAATTTTATTGTAAACTAGATTCATAGGAGAATAAACCTTTGAAACAAGTTTGAAATATATGTCCATTAAGGATCCAAAAATTGACTGTTCTAGCTCTGTTCTTAAGTTGTCTGCTTGACACCCTGTTAGTATTTTGGCCATAAAATTTTCGTTTGACACCCAATCGTAAAAATTCAAATTGTTTTGGAAACTAAATTAAAATGAATACTTATTATGTAAACAGGTTTTAAAAAGAAGTCCATTTGGTCTCTAAAAAATGGACTGTCCCGATTGTGTTTCAGTAAAATTATCAAGCCAAAATGTCACCAAGATTTTAATAAATGAAATTTGACCCCCCAAAAGTGATCGGAATAGGTGTGAATGTTTTTAATAATGTAAATTTAAATATAACACACATCCATACCAAAAATTTCAAGCATTGAGCACCTATATTGACTTACACAGTCTATTGCAGCCGCAGTTGCAACTCTTAAAAAAATGACATAATGTTGAAATAAAGCATGTGTATTTTTATGGATGAGTTATATATAGATAAAAGCTAAATACATATCATGATGTGAAACACACACATATCTCAAAATTATATTTTTTTACTTGTAGCACAGTCACAGCTGGGTGTTGCAGCTCACTGTCACAGCCAGGTGTTGTAGCTCACTGTCATAGCTGGGTGTTGCATCTCATTATCACAGCTAGGTGTTGCAACTAACAAATTCATGCCAAATTTCAATATTGAAGGGTTCCATAATCATTGACTCGTTTTCCTATGGATCCTTCATTCACCTTCTCTAATTACTGTAATTTTGTTTTCATGATATTTTTATTTTTATTTGTAACAAATAGAGACAAATTGAAATTGGGAAATTGATGACAAAAAATGACTTAAGAATTTTGTTCAAATAGTCAACAATTCCAAAGCATTCATGAAAACATCTCATACCCATTCCTTATCTTTCTACTTTCTGATCTTCCAGATCGCAACAAGGTGCAGAAAGAGAGCATACTTATTCAAAAATTAAAAACTTAAAAAAAACAAAAGCATGGTTTTATTCTCTTATTCTATCCTACCCTATTCTACTTGGAAATATAAAAATTGTTTAAGTGTATGCATATTTCCAATGGAGCCATTTTCGAAGAAGTGACTCAAGTATGCTCATACTCCCAATAGAAAAATATAACTTTACGAATTCTAGGATATGAGAGATCAAATTCCCTTGAAATCATGGTGCCAAGAATTGGTGAAGTATGGAATGATGCTGCAGACTGATGACAGATTGAAACCAAGCTTCAATATAGTCTTTGTTCCCTTGATTTCTCATGGATGTTACACCATGAAGATCCTTATTAAATTGATCTTCCTCAATGCATAAGAGTTTCGGATCTAATGATGTGAATGATGCTTTTGGTTCCAATGACTGTTCTCCATCAAATATTACGTGTGTCTTGTTGATCTTGTCTACTTGCTTATGAGGACTAGAAGAAACTCCATCTATAAATCTTGGATTTAAAACATGTTTAGGCCTCGTATGGATTTGCTGCAACAACACACAGCCTTTTTGCAGCAGTGTAGGTAAGGTAGAACATGAGGGAAATGTAGGAACATTTTGCAGTTCAACACTATAAGCATACTATACTGCTTTATTATGGTTAGGGTGGAGGGTGGATTGGACAGGAAATTGTGTTGGATACCAAGGAGTTTGATGAGAAAATGGATGTGGCTGATGTAGATGATTGATTTGTGAGGTTGATATTGAAGGACCAAGTTGTGTTGTAGCATGAGGGAGAGTGGCCATGTGATCATAAGATAGGCCATTTTAACCTTGTGGATAAGGTAGGTAAGAGTTAAATTGAGGCTGCAATAGCTGCCATGGTGGAAGAGTATTCAATGGCTAAGTATGAAAGTAAGGAAATGGAGGGATAGAGTTTTGAACCATAGATGTAGGCCATGGTTGACATGACTGTTGCAACGAGTTGGCTGCAACTCCCAGATCTCTTTGATATGTTTCTTTCATCCTTGGTAAGGAGGGACAATGATCTGTGGAGTGATTCAATTCACATATACCACAACTTTCAAGACTATCCAAAGGGAAATCCCTTGCTTCTCTTATTTCCTCCTACTTTTCCTTATCCTACAAAACACCCAATTGTGAATTAGATTTAGGATTTTTAAATACATTACTGATTTCAGCTCGTAAAACTCTTGTTTTTGCAACATATTTTAAAAATAAATATAAAATTTCCTTAGAATTCTTACCAGTCTTGAAGTTTCCTCTTGAATACCTTATACATAACTCACAAATATCATCATATGCTAACTGAAATACATTACCTGTTCCCATCAGATTTAATACTTCTAAATATTCAGCTTGTGTTCCCTTAAGTAGAAGTGTTTTTAAGATTTCCTTCCCTAGTTTCCTCTATTTGGATCTTTGGAGGTTATATTGAAATCGTTCTATGTGTTCCTCTAGACTCTCTTCTTCTCCTTGTGTCATTTCAAAAATGTCTTCATTGACCCTGCAATAATCTTGGTACCTTTTCAAGAATACACTTTTCATGTCTTCCCAAGTTTGTATACAATTCCCACCAAGGCTCATGAACCATCGGAGGGCTGTTCCATTTAGAGTACGGGGAAACACATTCAAATTTTGATCATTAGCACAATAACCATATCCTCTACAAAGTACTTCAAATTGAAATAAAAATACATCAAGGTCTTCGTTTTCCAAACCGTAAAAATTTGGTAGAACATGTGGGGGAATTCTTTTCATTGGTGCCACTCCTCTCGAATCTCTGATGGGAAATTCGAAGGTAACAACTTCTGCATATTTCTTACCTGCCATCTCTTCATTAGATTCTTTCTATGCTATGTTGAAGCTCCTCCTTCAAATGTTCTTGTCAACTTGTTAGTAGAATGGGTGGTGCTTACAACACCACTAAGGGGAATGATAAGATTTATGCTCCAAAGATTGAAATTGAAATAAAACTGAATGTAAAGACATAAAATCTACACTCAAAATAAATTCAATAGACTGAAATGTAATCATGTAACCTACATGCCCTACTTTAACAATGCATCTACAAAACAATGTCAGATGTACTTTTGCACAATTAATAACTTCCCTGGAAACGACGCCAAAATGTTGTGCCCACTATATGCCAGTTAATTAAAACTTAACATGCAGAGTGCTAAACATAAATTATCAACTCGAGGAAGTCTTTTATTTCAAAGTTATCATGCAAGATCTATGCAAGCACAATTTCTACGTGACATTGTTATCTATTGGTATGCAATCAAACTCTTTGTAAACTAGGTCACACCTTCTTGAAAGTAAATCAAACCTCAAACCTATTCATAAATCAAACTGTAAATCGAACACACTTCAAACAATATCTATTCCTATGAAACAAGATCTGATTGCATAAATCTAAAATAAGTGTTGTGTTGGCCAACGATCTACTATAATGAATTAACATGAGAACACTATGATAAATCTAATGAATAAAAACATGAGCTAAATAATAAAAACAACTATGATCGATCTAATGCATGAAAGCATGAATTAACAAATAACAAATATACAAAACAAAACACTTACAATCAACACTATCAGCATCTACTCAGGGAAGAGGGCCCTTCCTCCACTGAGCAGAGCTAGATCTCCATAATAAAAGTCTACAACTCCTATATCAAATCCTATATCATAACATTGATTTCTCGCTTCCCTGAATCTCCCTTATCAATGAGATTGATTACATATTTATACATAAAATTATCTCATAGAAATGAGGAACTGAACCCCCAACTTGTGATCTGTAATAGCTGAAACACAGCCGTAACTACAGGCAACTTTGGAACCGGCCGCAACAGTAAATCTGGAAAATACCCTCTCGAAGAACCACATGTATATCACAAAAAGTGGATTTTTTTGGTGATTTCCTCACAAGTCAGGTAAATGAGGATGTTACACACAAAACCCATGTCTCAAATTTTTGAGATTCATTTCCATATGCCCATAAATCAAGACACGAATCAAGATTTTCTTATGTGGCATGCATTTTCAGTTAAGGCTGTAACAGTTGGCTATGAGTGTCCTGTACGTGAAAAATCACTCCACAAATCATCATTAGTAAAATTATGCATAATATTCTTTAATTCATTAAATATAAAGGAAAATAATCATTATTAACCACTTAAAACATCAATGAAAGTAGCATGTTGTTTTACGCACAGTTATAACAAATGGATGGAAAATGGAATGATAAATGGGCAATAATGGTAAAAAAATGGATGAAAGATATGTCGATAAGTGATGGAAAAATGGACAATTCTAGGGCCCAACAGTCATGTAAGGAATTGGAAGAGCACCAAAGGTGAAAATTAGTGACATGCTCACTATGATTTTCTCCAGCTTAACCTTCAAACTTGGGAATGTTCGAAGGAATCTTGTTAGGGATAGCCGTCCAGGCTGGGTCATGAGATACCAAATCGTTCATAAGTGTTGATAAGTCAGGTAAGTTCAATGTTGTGAGGAAAGGGAGCCTAGGTTGAGCCGGTCTATGCCACGCTCCCTGATAGTTCTAGTTCATGTAAGGTTGATTGCTATAAATACCATGGCCTTGGACATAATCACCTCCTCCCATTTGACCCATATAGGGCTGCATGGAAGCATTGTGATGTGCGGTACCTCGATTATGCGGCGCTACAAAGCCATAATTGGAATAGTAAGAAGTTTGTTGATACCCCTACTGATAGGGTTGATATTTATGTCCATATTGCGGTCCATAAGACTGTCCATGCGAATCTCCATAAGGTGTCCCATGGGATGTCCCATGAGAATGTCCATAGTTAGGTATATGGGGAACTCCTTGAGATGGACCATAAGACAATCCAGAAATAGGGATATGATCTTCTGACACAATAGGAGGTACTTGAATCTGAGATACTACCATGCAAGCAGTCGCAGTATGAACATGGCTAGTAGCGATATTTCTGGCCGAAGGACCACATGAGTGAGGGGAAGGAAGGGTTGTAAAAATGCATTTGAAGGAGTAGGTTTGGAGGATGAAGGGACATGTGAAGTAATGTAGGTGGTGTTCTGGATCCGCATATGATTACTAACAATAGGTCTAGGATGGACATGTGAGGTTTCTTCCACCACTGGGATGGAAGGTGTAATGTGACTAGTGCTCCCAAATCTCTCCACATGGAAAGGAATAGGAGTGCCCCTAGGCATAGTGCTAGGTTCAACTTCTGACTTGACATGATGTACCGAATCGGTTGCAGTGATATCAGGCATGCCATAATGAACATCACTAGTGCTTGTGGGTTCATAATGAGTCTTGTCGCCTGGTAACCAATACTGACGACCTACGAATGTGGGATCATAAATAGATTGTGAAGGTATTTCTGGTGAAGGATCATATACGGGAGTAGGATCTTCCTCCCCAACCTCATGAGGTGGAGAGGACATCTCTGGAATATCATCCTCATGATCTCCCATAGTGTGTGAATCAAAGTGAGAAGTAGTCCTCCTGGACTATCTGTTTCTCTCTCCCAAAGGAGGAGGAGATGTGGAAGGAAAAAGTCCCGCTAAACGATGAGAATGGAAAAGCGTCGCGCCTAAATCCACAATGACTCAAAAAATGAAAAGACTCGATCTAATTACACAAACCCTAGGCAAACTAGTGTGCACAGAGCATACACCTATAAAATGTAAATCCAAATCGCAAGAAAACAAGGGTAGGATATGTGAGCTCCCAAATGAAGCAGGTATGTCTCACCTAGGAGAGGCTTGATACTCCCATACAAAACAAGCAGAGGTTCATAACCAATTATAGTGGCCCTTAGCTTCAATGCATATAGCAAGTGTGTTATTTTTTCAACATTAAGCTAGCATTATTAGGATCTTTAACTAAGAGAATAACAAGTACAGCAATCAAACACAAGAGACAATGAACACAGTGTTTTTCCTCGGGGAAACCATAAATGGAGAAAACCCCACAACTTTCTCAAAGATAGAATCAACACCAAAATAGTAAAACCCAAAACAATAAGTGATCTCCCAACATCAGTAACCTTCTTCTTATCTAGCCCCAGTGTCTTCTCCTTCCTCAACTATGCGCTACACTTTAGTGTGTATGTGATGTGTACTAAATAGAGAGTCTAGCTCTCTATTTATACTAATCCTCGCATGACTAAAACCCTACTAGGTCCGACCTCTCTAGGAGAGTCTAATAACCCTAGTGCCTCGGAACTGCAAGGACTTTAACCCTTAGACAATAGGAGGGTTACCCACAATGACTTGACATGACTTGTTTACATTATAGATCTTCCTAATCGAAACATCAGGGCATTACATGACATAATTACATCTCAGAATAAACATCAAGTTACAATAGATAAGAAATACAAGTGAATACATTCCGAAGTTACAATTACATCAACACTCCCTCTTAACTAGGAAGGTATTCTCTCGACACAATTTTCATCACTGGTCTTCTTCTCTAGGTCATCTCGTCATCTAAATCTTCAAGTCATCTTCGTATTCTAGTCATCTTTATCTCTTGATCTGGATCATCACTCGATCTAGATCATCACTGGACATCATCACGGGATCTGGATCATCACTTGATTTGGATCATCATTAAACATCATCACTAGATCTAGATCATCACTCGATCTGGATCATCACTGATGGATCATCATCACTGGATCATCACGGGTGCTATCTCATGATTCTTCTTGTCACAGAAAGTTCTACAGAGACAGCCCTTTTTCATGCTGGTTTTATCCCTAGCCTCCATGTAGGTCTTATTTAGCACTTATATTTGACCTGCTCATCAGAATGGCCCGCCAAACACTTACATCTGACCTACTCGTTAGAAAGGCACGCCCAACACTCACATCTGATCATGTAGGAATAAATCCTATAATCACATCAAAAAGGCCCAACACTCACATTTAGCCATGTGGGAACACATCTTGCAACCATGCTAAAAAGGCTCTGCTCTTCCACCCATGCGAGAACACATCCTACAACCATGATGAAAGAGATCTGCACTTACATCCACCCATGCGGGAACACATCCTGCAACCATGATGGACGGGCTCTGCACTTACATTCACCTATGCAGGAACACAACCTGCAACCATGATGAAAGGGCTCTGCACTTACATCCACCCATGTGAGAACACATCTTGCAACCATGATGGAAGGCTCTGCACTTACATCCACCTATGCGGGAACACATCCTGCAACCATGATGGAAGGGATCTGCACTTACATTTTACCTACTCATTAGAAAGGCATGCACTCACATATGATCTTGTAGGAACCAATCCTACAATCACATCAAAATGGCCCCTCATCCTAGAATGAGCTACCTAGTAACTGACCAGGTGCCTCCATTCTCCCAGAGAATGGTAGTATCCCTTACATCCGACCTACTCATCGGAATGGCCAGCACTCATATCTGACATTGAAGGAACTTAATCCTTTAGCCATGACAGAATGGCTCAGCCCTTACATCTAATCAAGTGGGAACACATCCCTCTATCACATCAAAATGGCCATGCACTCATATATGATCATATGAGAACACATATCACAATCATATCAGAATAGCCCTCAGTCTTAGACTAAGTTTTCCTGGTAACTGACTAGGCACCTCCATTCCAAGAATGGCAATAACCCTTATATCTGATCATCTAGGAACCAATCCTATATTCATATCAGAATGGCTCAACACTCATATCTGACATGGAAGGAACCAATCCTCTCACTATGATAGAATGACTCATCCCTTACATCTGACCATGGAAGGAACCAATCCTCTCACCATGTCAGAATGGCTCACGGACTCATCACTTCCCTTTGGAGGGAACCTCGATCTGGAGAACACCAAGATTCTCCCTAAACTACTCAAACTTCACCCTAGCCAATGATTTGTCAACACATCAACTATCTGATCGTGCATCACAACATATTGGAGCTTCACTACTCCCCTCTGCACCATATCCCTGATATAGTGATACTTGATCTCAACATGCTTCAATTTGTCATGGAACACTAGATTCTCTGACAACTTCATGCAACTCTGGTTGTCACAATGTATACAAGTATCATACAATTGGAGATCAAATAAATCAGATAGTAGCTTCCTCAGCCATACTGCCTCAAAACTAGCTGAACAAGCTGTGACATACTCTGCTTCAACTATACTCAGTGCCACACAGGATTTCTTCTTGCTAAACCAAGAGATCACACCTGATCCCATGCTAAAGCAACACCCTGAAGTGCTATTCCTATCGATGGCACTGCCTGCCCAATCTAAATCAACATAACCCTCTAAGTTAATCTTCTGAATCGTCTCATACTTGAGCCCATAATCAACTGTACCCCTCAGGTACCTCAGAATATGCTTTGCAGCAATCAAGTGAACATGTCTCGGATCTGTCAAGAACTGGCTTAAGGTGTTCACAGCAAAGCAAATATCTGGTCTCGTGTTCGTCAGGTACATCAAGGACCCAATCATCTAATGATACATCATAGCATCAATCGACTCTGACGAAGCATCACTCAATATCTTCAGGTTCAATTCCATAGGTGTGGCCATAGCCTTACAGTCCATCATCCCAAACTTCTTGAGGATCTCTATTACATACTTCCCTTGTCCAAGGAAAATTCCATATGCACTCTACCACACCTCCATACCTATAAAATAATGCATCATACCCAAGTCCTTCATTTCGAACTCAGAAGCAAGCTTTCTCTTCATATTAGCAATCAACCCATCCATACCTGTTATAAACAGATCATCTACATGTAGTAGAAGCATCACCGGGTTGCCATATTCAGCCCTGTAGTAAAGGTTGGAATCTGCTTTACTCTTGGTAAATCCCAAACTGGATAGAAAGCTATCAACTCTACCGTACCATGTCCTAGGTGCCTGTTTCAAACCATACATGGCTTTCTTCAATCTGCACACATGAGACTCTTTGTCATGTGTCTCAAAACCGAGTGGCTGCTCTATATACACTTCCTCTTCTACTACACCATTCAAGAAAGCAGTCTTGACATCCATCTAGTGTATCTACCAATTTCCTCACTGCAGCTAGAGCAAGTACTGATCTGATGGAAGTGTATCTGGCTACAGGTCCAAATGTTTCTTCATAATCTATTCCTTCCTTCTGAGAGAAACCCCGAGCCACAAATCTTGCTTTATATTTTTCAATGCTACCATTTGCAGCATGCTTGATTTTGTAGATCCATTTGCAAGTTACAATTGAATTCCCTTCTGGTCTTGGAACACTATCCCAAACATCATTCTTCATGATCGATTGGTACTCTTTGATCATAACATCCTTCCATTCTTCCTGTTCTGCTGCTTCTTCATAACTGGAAGGTTCTTTATCAATGAAATCACATAGTAAAGCTACATACTCGAAGCAGGATCTGGTCCTCTTTCTTTCTCTGTGATTCTCTTCTGGAGCCCCATATCTTTCCACACCTTGGATAATTTCACGTACCCAAGCAGGTTTCCTCTTATGAGGATTCTTTTCCAGAGGTGGATCTACATGTCTTTGTGGTTCTTCATATTCTCGATCTTCTTCTTGAGTTTCTTCATTCATGGTTGTATCATGAATTCTGGGTGCTTCTGCTTATTTAGGTTCTTCAGCAGGTCTCTTTCTGGATTTGTTGTAAGCGGTGTCTTCATCAAATGTCACATCCCTACTGATGTCAATCTTCTTGTATCCTAGGAAATATATTCTGTAATCCTTCGAGCTTTCAGAGTATCCCACAAATATACCCTTTTTTCCTGAAGGATCTAATTTTGTTCTCTTCTCTTTTGGAATGTGTATGTATACAGGACATCTGAATATTCTGAGATGGATGACTTCTAGTTTGTTACCGGAGAAGACTTCTTCAGGAGTCTTGTTCTCAAGTACTCTATGTTGAGTATGGTTCTATACATACACAGCTATTCTGGTAGCTTCCACCCAAAGATGCATATGAATATCTTGATCATGAAGCATAGCTCTTGCAGCTTCCATGATAGTTCTATTCTTTCATTTATCAATCCCATTCTGTTTTGGATTATAAGGAGTGAACAACTCCCTCTTAATCCCTGATTCTTTACATAGCTCTTTGAATTCATTCGAAGTGAATTCTCCACCATTATCTGATCTAAAAGTCTTGATCTTCTTTTCAGTGTGATTCTTGATCAAGAATTTGAATTCTTTGAACTTGCTGAATACTTTGTCTTTGTTCTTCATGAATTAAACCCATGTCTTCCTAGAAAAATCATCAATGAAAGAAACATAATATGCATACCCTCTTAGTGAACTTGAAGACATAGGACCGCATACATCGGAGTGGATGATTTTGTAGGATTCCTTTGTCTTTGCTTTCGCTGCTAGGAAATGTCTTCTTTGTATTCTTTCCTTTCACACATCCTTTGCAGACCCCATTATGTTTTGCTTGGAATTTTGGAAGACCTTCAACAAGTTTGCTTGCAATTGGTAGTGCTCTATAATGCACATGTGCAAGCCTTCTATGCCAAAGTTCACTTGGCTCGACTGTGTCATGGACCAAGGCTTGTTCTGGATGGCCTTTTAATTTGTACAATCCTCCTTCTTTTTCTCCAATCACCACTACATCATTGATAGTCTTTCCTTTTGGCCACATGATGACTTGACCATCTATGAATGCAACCCTCATTCCTCTTGCATCTAATGCATATATGGAGAGGAGGTTCTTCTTGAGTCCTGGTACAAACAAAACTTCCTTCATTATCATAGAATTTCCAGAGTCTAGTTTATAGGAGGATTCCCCACTACCTTTTATTTAATACTGATAGTCATCTTCTAGCTTCACCTTGTGAGGTGATTCATGTTCTGATAGTTTTACAAAGGATTCCTTGAATCCTGTCATATGCTTGGAAGCCCCACTGTCTATAAGCCAATTAGTGCTTCCATGAGTAATGTTTCCTGTAAGAGCGGAAATCAAAACATATTCATCTTCACTGGAAGAATCTTCACTTTCATATATGATTCTTTTCTTGGATGGTTCATCATCCTCTGCAGCATGAGCATGATGTCTTATTTTGTTTCCCTTCTTCTTATGAGAATGAACCTTGTTCTTAGGACAGTCTTTTCAAAGTTTCCTCTTTCATCACATGTATAACATCTCAATTTAGATAGGTCCTTTCTACTGTTATCTTTATGGTAAGGATTCTTACCTTTGGTGTGATGAGAGTTTCTTCTACCTTTCTTGGAGTGGACTGTGAGAGCTTGATCTTCACTTCCCATCTTCTCTTCTCAAGATGCTATCCGAGCTTCTTCTTGAGAACATTCTTCCCATAGTCTGCTGAAGTTGACTAGCTTCTTTCTATCATAGATTCCTTGGATGAATGAATCCCATGACCTAGGAAGGCCATTCAATGTTCTCATCACAATTTTTGCATTCTCCACTTCTTCATCTACAGCTTCTAGTTGTTCTTTGATCTGGGAGACCCTTCTGAAGTAATACTAGATTGTTTCTGCATTCTGAATCTTCACATTTTTCAGTTGGTTTCTCAGAGACATTTTCCAGTTTATGTTCTTCCCTTCAAACAATTTGGTTAGGGAATCAAACATAGCTTTAGGTGTCTTGAGAGAGGACACCTATGGTATGAGATGATCCTTGATAGAATCAACAATGATTCTCTTTGCCATAACCAACTTATTCTTATGTAAGGCCTTTGCCTCATCTCCCTCTGGAACTGGAATCTCCTCATGGATGTAAGAGTCCAACTCATTCTCTTCCAGGACCAAGGAGATCCTATACTTCCAAGCTTGGAAGTTATCAGCTCCCTCAAGCTTTTCATCAAGCTTGGTATTCTGAGACATCTTAACTGAGAACCTCAAATGGAAATAAAAAAGATTTAGATCTTACCAGGTCAATATGTCAGATCTGGTTTTGGAGCTGAAAATCTGTGGAGAGAGATCCCCAAAATAGGAAGCCCTAGTTCCTGTAGCTGCACAAAGTCTTCTCCTCAGGTTAGCTTTGATACCATGTTAGTTTTTCAACATTAAGCTAGCATTATTAGGATCTTTAACTGAGAGAATAACAAGTACAACAATCAAACACAAGAGACAATGAACACAATGTTTTTCCTCAAGGAAACTATAAATGGAGAAAACCCTGCAACTTCCTTAGAGATAGAATCAGCGCCAAAATAGTAAAACCCAAAATAGTAAGTGATATCCCGACAGCAGTAACGTTCTTCTTATCTAGCCCCAGCGTCTTCTCCTTTGTCAAATATGTGCCACACTTGAGTGTGTATGTGATGTGTATTAAATAGAGATTCTAGCTCTCTATTTATACTAATCCTGGCATGACTAAAACCATACTAGGGCCAACCTCTCTAGGAGAGTCTAATAACCCTAGTGCCCTAGAACTGCAGGGACTTTAACCCTTATACAATAGGAGGGTTACCCACAATGACTTGACATGACTTGTTTACATTATAGATCTTCCCAATCAGAACATCGGGGCATGACATGACATAAGTACATCCCAGAATAAACATCGGGTTACAATAGATAAGAAATACAAGTCAATACATTCCAAAGGTATAATTACATCAACATAGTGTGTTGTCCGACCCCTACCTGGCTAGGACACCTACAGAATAACCTCTGTGAAGTACCCCCTCGATAACCTAGGTAAGGAAACTAAGGTCAGCTCAATATAATCAATGCTCAGGAAGATAGTCATAGGCAATATTGACCATATGGGCAGGGTAGCAAAGCCTGAAATTCTCGAAAGAGCCCCCAGATACGAATACAATCCTGGAAATATCTCTGGTGCTACTTAGTTACAACCAGGGGTCATCCCCATCATAACCACTCACACTGCCTCATGCTTAAATCCGTTGTAAGAGGAGGATCCTAAGAACACTAATTATATAAAGGAATTTCACACTCTCACCTGGACATACACATAAATGTTTCGTTTAGTGGTCTTGGAGAATTTACTCACAATGAAATATTCCAAGACCTTAAAACCTAGTCTTGTTGGTGCACCCTATAAAAAAAAGAGTGTAATTCATTTTATTATGCGTTGATTTTAGTTGGCTTATTACTGAATGGGAAAACGGTCGTGCAACTAATGATATTATGACGCAATAAGAATTAAAATGCACACCTAACAATCAATGCAAATGCACTGTGTCAAATGAAGAATAGGGTATGCTACTACGTGAAGTGCAAAATTTTCCTTCAAATGAATATGCAATCATTCCTATATGAAAATATGACTAATATTCTCCAAGCAAACCTAATGCAAGTACCATGCAAATGCAAAATGCAAACAATGCATAATGATGCAAAAAGAAAATGTTTTTGTGTTTTTTGAATTAAATGAGATAAAAAGAAAAAGTATGACTCTACAACCCTCAGAATCTGCAAGCACTACCAGACAGTACCCAAGCAAAGAATCAAGGTAAAAGATACCTAATACACTAATCCCAAAACAAAAAATAGAAAATGAAATGACAAGAACATTTTCAAAAATTTAAACTAACAAAGGTCTCTGGTTAGAAACAATGGTGTATACAGACTTCAGAAGCATCCAAGAAGACTCGGCAATCATCCAAACTCACCCAGCAACACTTAATCTTCCCAAAAAAGGAAAAAAATCATGGCATACGTGACTGTTCTCAGTAAATCTGCATATATATGTGGCTATTCTAGGAAAACCCATGTGTACACGCGACTGTGGAAGCAAAACCCGCGTACAAGAAGAAAAAGACATAAAAATAAGGTAAACGGACAAGTTGAGACAAAATTTACTCCTATAAGACACTATTGGGAAAACATGCACCCAGACCCGACTCAGAAATAGATAAATCAAAGCAATTCAAGAACATTGAATGCCGATAAAACCCCCAAATGAAATGACTAGGAACTCCCCAGTATGGTCACCAATTCTGTTACGAAAAAAAATTCCTATGGCTTGGGGTGTACCACAATAGATAGAGTAACCGCAAAAATCAATCCCTTCCCAATATGCAAGAGAAATAAAACATCTAACACTAAAGGATCTCGAAACATACATTATTCCGAATGGTTGATGTAGATCCCCGTTGAGCTTTTCCAATCCCGCCTATGTTAACAATTTGCTCTCTCAACAACAACAAACAAGACAAACATGCTATATAATGGTGTTAATCCTACTCTAGAATATATAATCAATAATGTATACGCAATTAAAATCATCTATGGATTCAATATTCATTTAAATGCACATCATTGGACAAGAAAAGATATTTATATTAACATAAATCAGAGATTACATGAATGACAACCTCTGTCGGCACGTCTACGAACTAGATAAACTGAGTCCTCCACCTAGGCCTCCACCACCTCAATCCTCCATCTCTCGATAGCAAGCTCACAAGCAAAGTCTAGCTTAGTAAGAACACTAAGTGCTCCAAGGGACAAAGGGATGCAGCTCAAGTATAAGCAAGCTACGGCAACAATGGACTATAGTTTTCTTGCTCTTCAATTCCTCCTTTTTCAATGTATCCAAAGGGTTCCTTATATAGTGCTTCAATGGGGTAATGGAAGGTCAAATCTGAGCGATCTCGAGGCATATGGAAGGCCAGGAGACAAGTGACTCGGATCCACATCAAGGAAAAATCCAAAAATATTTGGCCTTTTGCACACATCCCGATGTACGTAGGTTTAAGGGTTATATCCGCGTGTATACGTGAGAAAGGGTTTAAAAGTCAGGTACAACAAATAACAGGTGTTTTTAGGGATGATCTTGGAAACAACAAAGGTACAAAAATAGTCCATGGGGTCCAAAGAGTCTGCAGGGGGATAGGGAAGGCCATAAATGTGTGATCTTCCATGTGTGGTAAAATCAGCTGTAACATGGTCCATTCCTTTGTCCACACGTTGCATGAAACACCATGATCTCGGTATGTATCAGTAGAGTTGCATAGAGAGATCACTACCTAGGAGGAATTGATGATTCGGTTTACTCAAACCTTCAGTTTTGTGGATGCCAATATAGATATTCAAAATGCATTATAGCTCATCTGCGATGTTGTTCTGAAAGTAGTTCCAGTTGCATATCCAGTGGATCCACATGTGCATTGTCAGATGAAGTCAATGATGAAATGTTATAATGTGTCAAGAGGGCCAGATGATGAAGATGACCCATGGAATATCAATATTCTAGAAACAAAAGGGAGTCAAGATGTTGCAGCACCTGATGTACCGACGGAACCAATGAATCAACCATTAAATATCAGAAAATTCAACACTGAGACGGAGGAGAAACCAAAGTTTGCAAATGTCGGGGAATACTAGGACAAAGAAATGATGGGAAAGATCATAGACTTGTTGCATGCATTCCAAGATTTGTTCCCTATGATTTTTTTTGAGATGAAGGGGATACTAGGAGATTTAGGAGAGTTGAAGATTTTGTTGAAGCCATATGTGAAACCAATAAGGAAGAGACTGTATCTCCTGAATCCGTAATATAAATAGAGGGTCAAAGAGGAGCCATATAGGATGTTGGATTCTGGAATAATTGAGCCAGTCGAGGAATCATAATAGGTCAGTCCTATGGTGGTCCAAGATAAGAAGACGAGGGAGGACCGGATTTGTGTCAACCTCTGAAAATTGAATGATGTGTATGCATGATCCATTTCTGACACCATTCACTGATGAAGTTTTAGAAGGAGTACACGGTCAGGAGATGTATTCTTTCATGGATGGATTTTCTAGGTATCACCAGATTAGGATTGTGAAAGAATATCGCCACAGGAAAACATTTGTTAATGAATGGGGTTGTTTCTAGTACACCATGATGTCGTTTGGGTTGAAGAATGCGCCTACAATATTTTCTCGAGTTGTTGTCACTGCATTCAAATATTATTCAAAAGTTTCTACAAGTTTATATGGATGACTGGACCATTTATGGATTGATCAAGGACCATTTGAAAAACCTGGAATAATGCTAGAAATATGTTGACAACATCATATCGCGCTCAACTCAAAGAAGTGTATTTTTTATGCACATCATTTGCAAGTAAGGACTATTGGTTGACCCTGCGAATATTGCGCTGATTTTGATCTTGCTACCACCTATGAATGTGAATATGCTTAGATCAATGTTGGGGCACACAAGGTATTATCACAATTTCATACAAGGTTATGTTGCAATCACAGCTCCTATGGAAAATTTTCTGAAGAAGGATGTTGTATTTCTCTGGAGTCAAGAGTGTCAAGAAAATTTTGATACACTGAAAGCCAAGATGGATTCCACACCAATACTAGTATTTATTTATTGGAACAACGAGTTCCATGTTCATGTGGATGCATCATTTGTTGCACTAGGAGTGGTGCTCGCACAATCGAGAGAAGGAGATTGATCACCCGATTGATTTTTCTAGTCAAAAGCAGTCGTCTCTAGAGAAAAACTATACAACCACAAAGAGGGAAGGCTTGGTGATGGTATATGCACTACATAATTTTAGGCATTACCTGTTGGGTGGTCATTTCAAGATGTTTACAGACCATTCTGCTTTAAAATACCTAGTCAATAAGCCTTTGTTAGGGGGGAATATATGTCGTTGGCTACTTCTCTTTCAAGAGTTTGATTTTGAGATAATTGTGAAGTTGGGTCGCTTAAATGCTGGCCTTGATCATTTATCCTGAATCGAGATAGGTGAAGAACTAACAAACATTGAAGATGGGATTCTAGATGCGCATTTGTTCAGAATTAACATGGTTGATGGTTATTATGATCAAATCATTCATTTTTTGGTGACCAAAACTGCACCAGAGGACCTTACTACAAGTTAGAAGAAGCAGTTGGTTGTTAAGTCCTTTGCTTTCTAGTTGATTGCTAGACAACTATATAAAATAGGAATGGATGATATTTTGTGGCAATGTGTCCTACCGCATGAAAAAGAGAATATTTTGCTAGAGACACATGCGGGAGTTGCTATTGGAAATTATGGAGGAAGAACTGCTGCATGGAAGGTGCTTCACATAGGGATTTGTTCGCCCACTCTTCATACTGATGGGACTGATTATGCATAGACATGCAATGTCTGCCAACGAACTGGAAAACCATCGAGGAGGGATGAGATGGCGTTGGTACCTCAGGTGACATTACAGCTATTTAATAAATGGACGATGGACTTTGTGAGACCAATCAAACCACCTGGAAGAGAACTGTTGCATGACATATCATTACAATGAAAGACTATTTCACAAGATGGGCGGAGGCTGCACCGGTCGTGGATTGTACCACTGCAACAACATCAAGGTTCCTGTTTGGAAACATTTTTACTCGGTTTGGGTTCCCAAGGATATTAATGAGTGACCATGGAAGTCACTTCATCAATTGCACAATCAATGCATTCAAAAAAGAGCTTCAGATGCAACATAAGAAGATTACCCCGTATCATCCATAGGCGAATGGGACAGTGAAGGAATTCAACAAAGTATTGCAGCATGCACTTACAAAGGTATGTAGCAGAAACCGCGATGAATGGTATTTGAATATTCCATCAGTCTTGTGGGAATATCGCACAACTTCCAAGTGATTGACGGGGAAGACACCATTCAAATTGAAATATGGGAAAGATGCAGTCATTCCTATGGAGTACATTGTTATGATTGTTGGGTGTTATCTCAACTAGATTAATACCAAAATGTTTGGATGCTTTCTACTATCTTAAATACACCTAATCTTTAATTATCAACCGGGGTTGGTAGGATTCAAGTTGATACAAAATATATGTGAAGGTAGAGGGGTTCCTAGTGCGTTGTAGAAATACTT
This sequence comes from Pseudotsuga menziesii, assembly GCA_001517045.1. Lineage (NCBI taxonomy): Eukaryota > Viridiplantae > Streptophyta > Pinopsida > Pinales > Pinaceae > Pseudotsuga > Pseudotsuga menziesii. Next base: position 219,530 of record LPNX011226499.1, on the reverse strand, counting down.
AAATAAACAAAAGATTGAAAAATCTTTCAAAATGAAAAATCGAGTCAAACTCCTAATAATTCAATTATTAATGTGATTGAACTAAAACAAAACATCAGACTACGATAATATCATACTATGTTATTTCAACTAACAAATGAGAATATAACAACTACAAACCTATTAAATAACTTCAAGAGCTAACTATTCACAGAAAGTATATATTTGAAAATACAATCATAACAACTAGATAATTTATAAACAAATAATTTCTGACTGAAAAATATATTATCAACAACTACTTGAAAAGTTGGGGTTCAAGGAAGACTTAATTAATAAGTAAATGGAAAACGGAATAAGGAAAAGCAAGTAGAAAACTTAATAAAGATAAGTTTAAGTTCTTTTCTACAAGTCTTTTCAATAATCACACAATGAAAGGAATAGGTCTTATTACTATGATAAATTGACAAGATACTAGTATACTAGCAATTAACACACTTATCCCTACAAATCCATATACAAAGAAATAAATCAAACATAATTTCAAAACATTACAACAGTATTAAAGAAAAAAAAACAGAAATGAAAAGAAACAAAATTACAACGCAAAATTCAAAGCATGAGTTGGAAAGAGAAAACTAAGGATAAAACTTAGTAAATACTTTAAACAATCTAATCTATGGTTCAAATAAAAACATAATAATTATCTAATGACTACAATCAGAGCATAATAAAAAAAGCCAAAGAAACAGAAATGAAAACAAGTTTAAAAATAAACTAAGAACACTAAAGGTCATATGGAAGGTTGGACAACAGTCTGGAAAGAAGGTCCGAATGAGAAGTTGTATACATAAAATAATAAAAATAGACCTAAATGATTTAATTATTAGTTGATTTTGTGCATATGAAAACAAGATGCATAAAGACAGAATTTAAACCTAATTAATCAGTGAAATAAACAAAAACAAACACATGAAAATAAGAAAATCATTGCATATTAATAAACAAACTGGAATTTAAATTGCATAAACTTATAACAGGAATAAAGAGAACTTAATATGTATAAATTAATGAGAACAACCTATTCTATGTGCTTATTTAAATTCTATCTAAATTGATAAACACAACCTATTCTATATGCTTGTAAATAATACTGAACAATAAGGTAAGAATGAAAGGATTAAAAGAAAACCTGAAAGCAAACTATATGTGACCAGCCATTTATAAACAAAAAACTACATTAACAACATTGTATGAATTTTATTAACTACAACAAATACATGCTATAGGAAACAAAGAAATAAATAATTGCAAGAACTTAACTACCTAAATAAATTAGATATAACACTACTTATCTGTAAGGATGAGATAACAAAAACTCATACGAAAATAGAAACCATGGATTGTCAAGGGGCCCTCTCAACAATCATGGATAATTCCTGACGAATGCTTGCACATGTAGTCATAAACAACAAAGCATAGAGTTCTTATTAAACACAAGGAACATAGTTACAATACCCTTCCCTCAAAGCAAACTAACTATCTATCTAATGGATTTATCAATCCCCTATCTCTCTATATGGAGGTGTTTATATACACATTGTTTTTAAGAGGTTGAGCAAGTCGACCCTTTAGTGGTCGACTATTCTTCTAAATCTAGTAAATCATGAAAGGCAATAACAATTTACAAGCCAGCACATAAGCATATCCCTTCTTTGGTGTAAGTCTGGTTTTCTTCATTGTGAACATGGCATACAGGCTCCTCTTCAGCATGAACAGGGCGTCATGGTGGTGTAACTACTCCTCTTTCCACGTGACTAGTGGAGTGGTGGAGAACGAAGGAAATTGCAAGCTGCTGCACTATCCAGAACATGACTTTATTACCCAGGCACATCGATAACAATTTATTTGCAGGTTGTTTTATATTTTACAGTGCGCACGCTAATGGGTGATCTGGATGGGAGGCTGAATAGCTAGCTACATTGTGAACTAGATACACTGAGCATTAATCTAGGGAAACATGGAAAACCACCAGTTAATTTCACACAACGGGTTGGATGACGAGGGAATAAGCAACAACATCGTGACAGCGACGATCCTCTAGAATGTTCCCTCCTTTGAATGCATGAGCAGTGAAAATAGAATGGAGAAATTAATGCACCCGCGATCCATCTAGATTGTTGATTATGCTATCACCTGGGTGCGTGGTAAGCAAAAAGGTTTGCAGATTGCTTCAATGTTTAATGTCTAAAATCAGTTATGGACAATGCACAACCTGATTAACGAGTTGGACAGCGAGTTGCGTGATGAGTTGGACAATGAGCTAGATGATGATTCCATTGATCAGGATGAATGGCAAGTTGAATGCATTTTATTTATAAATTCACCCAATCATACTACATAACCTGCAAACAAATATGTAAATCAATTAATATATTAAATATGCTTTAAATAATATAGATTTGAGTTAATAAAATCATCAAAATGATATTAATAACCAAAGTTTAATAAACATTAAATTTGTTCTTACCTCGTGCTAAATAATGATCTGCATGACATAAAATACACGAAAGATAATAAAATATGCATCTAAATGTGTTATTTTAACGCCAAAAATGATAACAAAATGAGGCTCAACATTCCCCCGAACCGGAGAAATGCTAGGTCCCACTGAGCAAAGAAAAAGATAAGAGATCATACTATCAAAGCAAACTTTAAAATGTGAGCCAACAATAGGCATATGAATGAATAAGTGAGTTCATAAAGTTTATAGTTAGTTCAACCATGTCCAAAGTAAAACTTTGGACAAGTTGAACATATGACACAAAAGGTATAAAATTAATCATTTTATAGTTTTCATACATGATTGAGTAAAAGGATAGGGTTACAAACAGTGAAATGATAACTAAAAAACTTTTAAGGTCAAAGCATTCTCGTGGAGGTAAAAACTATTTGCAAAAAAAAAAAAATTGGTTAGCAAATTTTAGTCATAAGTTCTATAATATCACCAAGTTGAGATCATCATGTGGTATTTCATCCTTCGATCTTAATATAGTCCTCCATATTGATCTTGTATAAAAATATACTTCATGCTATAACCAAGTTCCATTGCTAGTTTATCCTGAAAAACACTTATCATTTTTTCAGAGAAAATAGATTTGTCATAAATAATGAAAAATAAAAATAGTCTAATTTTTCTTAATCCTCCTTCCCCCAAACCAAAGGTATGGCGTGTCCTCAAGCCATGAGAAAGAAGATTCGATTGTTCCATAAAAGGAGTCCTATCATGCTGTTTTATTATTTCATAAAAAATTAACTAGTAAATGGAAATGATTTAGATATGTATATTCATGAAAAATAACAATGCTGAGAAACACCACTTAAATGTTGATAAAAGAACTGAAAACATGACAAAGGAAAAACTAGCCATCCATGCATTGTTGAAAAGATATCTTGTCATCATAAGATATTTTGAGTTTTCCTCAGAGTGGGTGAGATTTTATAGCTATGGGTCCCATTCCTAAGATAATGACATCCTAGGTATGTGTTGAATTAGATGGCTAGGTCTAATTCCAACTTACAGTGATTCTCAAATGACATTAAAAACAATCGGCCTTAAAATAAAATTTGAAATTTTTTCTCATATTTATCATTATTCTCCGAATCATGTGCATAGTAGTGCATTAACCAAATCTCTTTTACCTGATATTGCCCTGCTTCCAGTAGGCCTATTCGGTACCCCAACGGGTTTATCTTGGTACCATGTAAGCATAGCCCCGCTACCAGCGATCCTATTTAGTACCCTGATGGGTTTACTTGCATTTATCAAGCTTCCTTGTTGTAAGTTTTTATTTAGCATTGATCCACTGCCAGTAGGCCTATTCAATACCCCGGCGGGTTTTCATTGTATAATGATATTAAGTATATCGAAGTCGATTGGTACTACAGTGTGCTAAGCCCTGCTAAAACACATAATTCAATTTTGTAAAAACTTATAAGTAATTTTCATAACGGCCTTAATCATGTCAAAAGAGAATAACTTAAAGTTGTTCTCTGACCTTATAACCCTTCTTCTTCGTGAAAGATAAATAATGTTCCCCACAAACAAAAATTCCACCTACTATCGAGTTATCACACAAATATACTCAAGAGACAAGTTTTGATAACAAGTATAGGATAAACTAGTAATCCAGAGGTATAAGATAAGATTCGAATAATGAGAGTAAGTTGTATCACGCAATTGTTTCAAATAGAAAATCAGAAATATACATGTCTGAATCAAAATACCCAAAAACTATCTAAATCATAAAAGGAATGGTTAAGAATGATCTACACATATTTTTTTTAATTATCACTATGAGCTGCAATTTTTAAGAAAGGTTTAAGATAGCTTATGATCGTAAATCGTCTTTCAGATAATACTCCATGAGCTGCTCATAGATAAAATTCTTATAATCAGGCTGCAAAACCATTTGTTAGATGATTCATATTTATTTATAAAAAGAAAAAGAGTCTATTGCAAACAATTTATTAGAAATGACTCTTATTTATTTGATAAAACAAAAACATATTTACATAATATCCTATTCTAATAAACGAAAGGAAGAAAACAATTCAAGTATATGAATTCTTCCAATGTAACCATGTTCGAAGCAAAATTAGCAATATACCTTTATCCACATATAAGAAAAATATTATAATAATTACCAGGATATGAATAATCAACCGAGCTGTTTGATTTAGCAGTAATAAACATTGAAGAAGAGGATGGTACCGTGGCTTAGTTCCTTCTTGGAACCATATTTCAATGTGACTTATGTATTCTATGTTTTCTTCTTCATTTGTTATGTCATGATATCTTTCATTGAACTTTAGAATGCATACAGAATTTGAGTTTAATGATAGGGAATATTCATGTTCTAATGTCCCTTCCTCATCGAATGAGAGGCATTCCAGGTTTATCTTATCTTCTTGTGAAAAAGGCCAAACAAAAACTTTGCTTTCTTCTATAATATTTACAATCCCTTGATCTATAACCTCTCCAAATCTCGTATGAATTTCTTGAAATAATGTTGGTGAGGTAGGTAAGGTTGATAAATGTTGATGTTCAACACTGTAAGCATATTTTACCAATTTATTGTTGTTAGAAGGTGGACTGGATTTAACAGGAATGTGTGTAAGGCATGGAGGAGGTTTATGAGAAGGTTTATGAGGAGGTAATTATGGTAGGGGTAATTGATTAGCTTGTGTGATTGATTCTTCCTGAAAATTTTGTTGAAAATCTTGTAGAATAGGAAATGTTACATCATAATAGAAAGTATCCCTATGATCATCAGACGGAACAGAAAGGATTTGTGAACAAGGCTGACAGGGGTTAAGATGAGGCTGAGAAGAGTGTATATTCTTACTAATCTTGAATTTTCCTCTTGAATACCTTCTACATAATTCATAAACATTATCATATGATAACTAAGATACATCACCTGTTCCCATTAGGTTTAAAATTTCTAAATATTCACTTTTTATGCCTTTGAGTAAAAACAAATTTAAGGTATTTTTCCCTGACTGTCTTAGTTTTGATCTCTGAAGGTTGTATTGAAAGCGTTCAACATAGTTTTCCAAAGTTTCTTCTTCTCCCTGTTTTATTTCAAATATTCCCTCGTTAACCCTATAATACTATAGAAGGAGCAAGTCTACATAAGTCGACTTGAAAAAATACTGACTTAGTCAGCCGACTAAGTTGATGGACCGACTAAGTCGGTCGGCCGACTAAACTTGTTAATTAAGTTGGATAACTAACAGTCGTGTCGGTTCACCGAACCGACAGGTAGTTATTCTATAACTGTTTGTAACTTGTATATATTAGGCTGTTGAGCCACACAAGAACTCAGTTCAGTTCTGTGCTTTGTATGAACCCAATGTAATAAAATATTCCATTCTATCCAATCTGTTCTTGTCTTCTGTCTCTGTTTATATTTGTGTATGTTTTAGTATGTATTATTGGTAACCTTATGTGATCTGTGAGATTATGACATTGGTTCCGTTGCCGGTAGTACATGTCTAGAATATCTGTTCACATATGATACCAGAGCAGGAGATAAAGGACTGGTGGGAGCGTAAGATTGCCAATTACTTACAAAATTACGCACGTAGGAACAGACTAAAAGTTGCAGAAGCCAAAGCCAGATTTTTCACCGAGACACACGAGAAGTTTGTTGAATCCGTGCCACAACTACTGAAGCAAATTCTGGATGAAAAATACCGATGCAACTAAAGAAGAACAGTTGCTGGACAAACTTATTCGAGGGGGTAGGACAAATCTGTCGGAGTGGTGTGAGAAGATCGCCGACGACTTCTGTGAAGAGCAAGCAATCAAAGACAGAACCTCAGTGGAAACTGTAAAAGCCAAATTCTACACAGATTTCACTGACCAATTTTTGTGCTCTTTATCGACCTTGCTGTTCAAGTTCCTGATAGAGAAAGGAGCAGGCCATATCGTCGAACCTCGACCACCATTGTACGAACCGCCATCAAACACTAATTGTGCGGAGAAGCAAAAGAAGTGGGAGAAATTCATCACTGAAAGGGAGTGGGAATACTTCCTGAGCAAATAGACAGAACTATCCGAGCTTTCTAAAAAGAGTCGGGTAGGCTATGGGGGGTAGCTGGTCGTGTGTCGGAGAGGGAGCATAGTGGATACCATTCGACCAAGCCAGTAATGAACAGTCGACCGAAGAGGACTCGCAGGAATCATATTGTATGAAAGTATGTCGGACATTAAGAAAATCGAGAGGGATGAATGACATCAAAGAAGGGAAGCCAGACGTGAACGAGCCGACGAGCTGCGTCGAGAACAAAACCCTAGGGAGACTGACCATGATGAGAATCCGCCAGAGTCGGGTCATGACTGACAAGAAGAAGGCGTAGAGGAAGAGACGGCCCCTAAGGATGAAGAAGTGTGGATAGAGCAGCAAGAATCTCTCCAAATAACGATTACTGATGAAGTAACCCTGTCCCCAGCCAATTCACATACCATAATACAGACTATTATTGAAGACGACCTCCGACTGAGAGCTGGTGACATCACAATTTGGAGTCAACTCGGTGATGAACCGTACCTGGGTCGACACCTTGTCATTCACCGACCGGTCGAAGGGAACTGGGTGACCTTTCAAACGGCACCTTCCTTTTGCAGTATCCACTTGCTCCTCTCGACACATGAAGGAGCACCCCCCCTGCCACATACAACTTTAGAAGATACTCAAGAGTCAAACCTGAGCACGCAAAGTGACAGTGGGCCGTCGAGAAGAAAAATTATCAACAATTCGCTGTACGGCGAGAAAGAATCGACCACCGACGGAAGCACAAGTTCTATCGACCAAAACCCCATCGTCACCCCCACAGGTTCGACCGTATCAACAACCCCACCTCTTTCCCCACCACCCACACCACCCACCCCGCCAACTTCTGAAAGTAGTGATAGTGATTCAATCATGGGTCACGGCACTACTCACATTCCTCTCTACGAGGGGGATGAAGACCCTAGACGACATTGGATCGTCTGCGAGTCAACCTGGGAAGCCAACCAGGTCACAGATGAAGAACGATAGATGGCCCAGTTCACAGGGGCCCTACGCAAACGAGCCTTGACATGGTTCATGACATTCACAGAAAGAACCCCCAAAGCAACCAAAGCAGAGATAAAGGCGCAGTTCCTATCCTTTTTCAAAACTCCAGACGCTAAGCACCTGGTGGCCAAAAAGCTAAAAACAACCCAACAGAAGCCAGGAGAAACTGTCCGCGACTATGACAAACGCTGGAAGGACCTACTGAGCCAACTAGATTATGTTATTGACGAACAATTATTAATTCAGTGGTTCCTTGCAGGCCTATCACAAAAAGTTCGCCGACATATCAGTCTAGAAACTTTCAAGACATATGAAGACGTGCTGACAAAAGCTTTGCAGGTTGAGATGGACGAAGACATCCCTGCATATCCAACAGACCACCGCCTGGAGGAACAGCTAGAAAATGTCCAGAAGTCTCTAAAAGAGTTGACCCTGAAGAATCAAGAGATCTGGTGTACAAACTGTTCGACGGTCGGTCATTCAAAAGATACTTGTCGACAGTAGTACAACCGACAAGATGTCCATTTTGTGCAGACTCAAGCGTTTTGCGACATCTACCAGGAACGTGGAGACCATTCTACAGCTAACTGTCCATACAACATGAAGAATGGAAAGGCCTCCTGGTGTGCCATCTGTGAGACAAAAATCCACAACACGGACGACTGTCAACTGAACCTGAAAAATAGACAGAACTATCAGGCCGTTTACCAAACAAACGCAGTAGTACAGACTAATGAGCAAAGCAATCCAAACAATCAAAATGGGCAACAAGCTAACGGTCGACGATACGAACGTCGGTATGACAACCAACGACAAGGGTTTGGAAGAGGTCGATTCATTGGGAATCGAGACATACGTACTCGTCGACCTAGCCAATGCTTCATTTGCTATAAAGAGGGGCACAGATGCGCAGACTGTCCGTACAAGGACAGAACTGACCTGAAATTCTGTACGCATTGTGGAGTAGGTGATCACTCCTTGGAGGATTGTCCTACTATGTTGGAAAAAATTAATATGAAAAAGAATGTTAATTTCTTGTCCTATGTACAAAAGCATGATGTATTACATACTAAAAATTTGCATATTGTCACTCGTCAAGGCACAAAAACAGGGCCTGATAACCCCCAAATTAGCAAAATACAAGACACAAATAATTATCCAGACCCTATCAAACAAAAACACACCTATCAAGAGGCATCACACATATTTCAAAACATTGCACAACAAGAAGACATTATTCATAGTCGACTTAGCACGACACAGCAGTTAACCCATCTCATTCAAACAGATGAGTCGGTAGTCCACTTCATTGATTTATTGCATCAAATCAAAAATGCTAACCCTGAAAAGAAAACTAAGAAAATTTGTAACCTAAATCAAAAAGACAAAAATGATGTCGACCCTCTAGTCGACCTGGAAATCGAAGGTTTTCATGTCCGACAAGTGGTGCTTGATTTCGGGTCGCAGGTGAATATTATGACCTGAGACACATGGGAAAAGATGGGAAGACCTCGACTCTATGAGTCAGGAATTTATCTAAAGCTGGCCGACCAAGGTCTCATTAAACCCATTGGGGTTTGGAAAAATGTAGACACAACCATTAAAGGAATATCAACCAAGGTTGATTTCAAAATTATTGACCCAAAGGAAGGATCTAGCTCCTTCCCAGTGCTTGTAGGTCGACCTTGGGGTCGAAAGATGAAAGCCTCTATCTCTTTAGACAAAGAACGTATTAATCTCAAAGGAAATGGCCAAAAGGTCATAGTACCTATCAATCCCTCCCAAGGACAACCTTGGGTTGAACTGATTGATGAGGAAGTCGATATCTGACAACTTTATCAGATCCAGAACAATACCGACTATACTGAACCAAATGCCCAAGGGGAGCTTTACTTAGGTAACCCAGAGTCAGTCGGGTATAATTCAGACACTGAACTCTATGACTGGAAGATAGAAAACTATGAAACACAAGCAAGAGGGTGCTGGACTATTCAAACAGTACAGAAAAAACCCACCCGACAGTGCTTCATCGTATCACTTATACCTAAAATTTTTGAAAAGAAACAAAGGGAACGCCCTACCTTACAACCCACAAACTTAAACAATACTCAACTACCTCGGTATAAGGAGAGGGACTCCCCAGTCATGCATGTCGAACAAGTCTCTAAAAATGTTGGAGAACATGGTCGAATGCAAAGCTTAGTGGAAACATTTACAGGTCAAGAAGCTAGATGGTGGGATACCCATCAATCAAAACTATAGACCTGGACAACTGCTTCAACCTTCTTTGTCAAACGGTTTGGAGGAAATAAGTTAACACAGGAAGCTCAAATCCCTATCTTCACTCAAGGCCAGAACCCAGAAGACCACATTAGGACTTGTGAAAAGGAGTGGAAAAGACTTGGTTACAAAGACGAGAAAGCCTGGCCCCATTTGTTTCCTTCAACCTTAGACGACTTACCTAACAAATGGTATAAAATGGAGGAAGCTAGGGGAGAAACCTTCTTTTGGCAGGAATTGAGAGACAACTTTATCAAAGACTTCCAGTTTACACCTCACAACAAAAAATTGGATGAAACAGCACAGCAAATCAAACAATTCCTCCAACCGACTGCCCCTCAACCCTACCCAAACCATCGACAGGTTAAGGACTGTAATACTATATAAAATACATCCCGACCACAGTCGACCCACTTGCACTTAGAAAATGAACACACCACAGGAAAAAGCTTTAGATGGAACCCTCATCATAGTGAAACTAACAAACCTATCTATTCCATCTTGAAAGTCGAGACCACAGATAAACCCGACATTGACAGAATGACTGCAGCCGACTTTCCTGCTACATTCTCACAGTTCAAAGAGGGAAGTCGACCGATCAATGAAGCTAAAGCACCAGAGTGGTTGGATGCAAAAGTAAAAACTAAGGAGGTCGACATTTCAAATGACGACCGTCCAAAGATAGCTAATATTGGAGACTATTGGAACGAACATCAAACCACTAAAATTGTAAACCTACTTAGAGAGTTCCAAGATGTCTTTGCACGGGACTACAAAGACTTAAAAGGACTAGTACAGGAAATGGGAGAGATGAAAATAGATACTAAACCTGATGTCCGACCTATTAAGAAACGACCTTATAAACTAGCTCATAAGTATAAGGAAATAGTTAAGAAGGAAATAGACAACATGTTAGCAGCAAGAATCATTTACCCCATCGACCAGTCGGAATGGGCAAGCCCCATGGTCGTACAGCCTAAGAAACATGACCCAACTAGGTTAAGAATTTGTGTCGACTTTAGAGAGCTTAATAAAGTCACACTAACAGATCCCTTCCCAACCCCTTATGATGATGAAATCTTGAATGAAGTGGCAGGACATGAATGCTACTCATTCAAAGATGGATTTTCAGGCTATAACCAAGTACCTATAGCAAAGGAAGACCAGAAGAAAACGACATTTGTCTATGAATTTGGGTCTTTTGCTTATAGGGTTATGCCTTTTGGATTAAAGAATGCCCCTGCAGTCTTTTCCAGAATTGTTGTAAAAACTTTCCAAGAATACATCTATAAAACCATGGTAGTCTACTTCGATGACTGGACTATATATTCAACCTTAAAATATCACTGCACATGGCTCCGACTTATGCTGGAGAGATGTCGATAGATCCAACTCTCCTTAAACATTAAGAAGTGTATCTTTATGAACCCCATAGGGATACTCCTAGGACATGTTGTGTGCAAAGATGGTATTAAGGTTGATTTTGCCAAAATTAAAATCATCCTCAACTTGAAGCCCCTAATAAACCCTAAACAAGTTCGGGTGTTATTGGGACATACAGGGTATTATAGGAAGTTTATCAGACATTACTCAGACATGACCTACCCTCTGGAAGAACTGCTAAAAGAAGATCAAGAATTTAAGTGGACGGAGGAATGCCAAATATCCTTCGACAAACTCAAGAGAAAACTGGTCGAAGCCCCCATACTTAAATTTCCAAATTGGTCTACCAAATTTCATGTACATATTGATGCATTAGGGATAGCTATTGGAGCATCTTGACTCAACCAAGGGATGATGGAATGGATTACCCAATAGTTTACAGCAGTCGAAAACTCAATAAGGCTGAAAAGAACTATTCGACCACTGAAAGAGAAGCCTTAGGTATGGTCTTTGCCCTTCAAAATTATCGACATTACTTGTTATCCAACCCCTTCATATTTTACACCGACCATCAAGCATTAAAATATCTTGTTAATAAACCCCTTCATCACGGAAGAATTTGTCGATGGCTACTTCTCTTTCAAGAATTTGAGTTTGAAGTAGTGGTCTGACTAGGAAAGCTCAATGTTGGACCCGACCACCTATCCCGTATCGACACAGGAGAGGAACCGACTGGAGTCGATGACGACTTGCCGGACGCACATCTATTTTGTATAGAAGCGGTACCAGATGAACTGGAAGAGATAGCACAATTCTTAGAGACAGGTCAGGCACCAGAAGGTCTAAACACTAAGAAAAAACAAATCCTAGCTATGAAGGCTGCCCCATACAACCTCATCAATAGATTTCTATATAAAATGGGGTTAGACGATGTCCTTAGAAGATGTGTACTCAACCATGAACGAGACCAAATCATGCACGAAGCTCATTATGCACCTGTAGGAGGACATTTTCAAGCCGACACAACTGCCAAGAAAATCCAACAGTCTGGATTATGGTGGCCAACACTCCACAGAGATTGTAAAACCTTTGTAAGTCGATGTGACAGATGCCAACAACTTGGTCGACCACTGCCGATTACAGAAATGCCCCTGATCTTTGTAAACCCTAGCCTCACATTTGAAATTTGGGCCATAGACTTCATAGGACCATTTCCTGTCCCAGCCCGATGATCAGGTGCAAGATATATCATCACTACAGTAGAGTATGTTACTAAATGGGCAGAAGCTGAACCTGTCGAAACATGTTCAAGCGAGGTAGCTGCTAGGTTCATCTATGAAAACATCATTACTCGATTTGGATGTCCCCTCACCCTGATCAGCGACCAAGGATCACACTTCATTAACAAAACCATCAAACACTTAACCGACCAGTTTCACATCGACCATCGTCAAAGTACAGCATACCACCCTCAGTCGAATGGTGCAATTAAATCCTTCAACAAAACATTGACAAAAGGGTTAACAAAAATATGCAATACCGACAAAGATGACTGGGATGAGAAAATCCCTGCAGTCTTATGGGCATACAGGACTGCGTATAAACGGTCGATCGACCAAACTCCCTTTCGACTGGTATATGGCCAAGAATCCATCGTACCCCTACACTTCCGACAGCAGGCACCTATTGTAGCTCACCTACTACATATCGATGTCGAGCATGCAAGAAAGGATCAACTGTTCCAACTCAGTAAGCTAGAAGAACATAGAGTTATGGCTATTCAACACCAAGAAATCCACAAACAACAGCAAAAATCCTGGCACGACCGTAACATCAAGAACAAAAACTTGTCGGTCGGAGACCTTGCTCTACTCTATAACAGTCGAGTAAAAGGAAAACCAAAGAAACTGCACACAGAATGGATGGGACCCTATGTTGTTGAAGAAATCCACCCCAATGGTTCAGTCCGACTAAAAACATTACAGGGCCTAGTATTTCGGAAGCTCGTCAATGGAGCCTGACTTAAACGATATAGAAACTGATATCTTAAAATAAAAAATTAAAAAAAATTAAAAATTTATATAACGACCGTAACTGTCACCGAAAACCTATAAAAAGTTCGAAAAAAAATTCTAAAAATCCACTCAAAAATATCCAGTATGACAGCAACCCACCCCTTCGACAACCGACATCATTTTCATCGACCATCCTCATCGACCAGTCATGCCGACCGTTTTCATCATCGACACCAACTGTCGACCTCGAGAGTCCCATCACACATTAATGGCCTCGAGCGCCGAACCAGATCCCCCAAATCGCACTCAAGTATTACAGTTGGACTGTCAAGTCCGCCATTAATACAACCAGTTCGACACTCCACCATTCCCACGCCTATAAATACTGGACCGTTGAAAGTTCATTCACCACACCCCTTACACACAGAGCATTCGCATCCTTCGTCGACAAGCACCCACGCACCCTGTTCAAATTTCGACCAATCCGAAATCATGGCACCCAAACTCACCCGCGCCGCGGCGAAGGCCAAGGATTTGCAGGCCGAGGACACACCCTTGGTCCAAAGATTGAATAATATCAAAACTGCAAAAGTCCAGGAGGGTCCATTTCAGAAACTCTGGGCCGAAATCCAAGACTGGGCATATGAAGGAAGTAAAATGACACAGGCCATGGAAAAAGTCCGAAACAGTAGCATTCTCCAGTACCCTAACACACCATTGATGGCCAGCTTCGGCGGGACGAAGGAAGCCACTGTAAAATTTATTATCAGTCATTACCACAACGGCCGATTCTATTTCGACCAGCCGATTGACATCACCGGGGATGTTATTTCGGCGCTTACGGGTCTGTCGAACAGAGGCGACCCTATCCCAATTGGGATTAAGGAATGACTCGTCCAAGAACTCATAGGCACACCGACTGGAAAAAATTCTAAAGGACTAATGATAGGACAGATTGCGACCCGGACACCACAAATTGTGGCGAAAATCATCGCAATCACCCTTACCTTGGCCGGTCGAAGCAGCGATCTTAAATTAGAGATGCTAGAGGCGGTTGACACAATCGCCACCAATGGAAAAGTCTACCAATGGGGAGACTATGTCACCGACATGGTCAAAACCATCTATGAACACTGCCGAGAGACGGGAGGTATTATCAAATTCCCCTCCCTGATTATCTGGATAGTCATGTATCACTTCTGCCCGGAAGGCAGTCCAGTCTTCCGGGAGCCGACTAGATTTGAAATGCACCGTTTCAAACCTTTCTCACAAAAAGGCACCCTGCATGAACTAGCACAGGGGAAAGTCTTCTTGGAGACTTGGTTCCAGCAGTTAAAGGTTCGGACGACGAGGTGGAGGGTGCCCCAAAACATCTAACGAAACCTCCCTGCCGACTCACATATCCATTTAGCACTTGACCATACATCAGTATGGTACATGCGAGGTCAAGACCCCAAAGCAAAAGACCTTGACTACTACCCGACAGTAGAACAAATTTTCAGAGAATTAACCCGACAGGCAGGAACAAAGGTATCAATTCTGGAGGCTGCCAAAAAGGTCGACTTCTCTACCATCAAACCGCTGACCGACCAGGAGAAGGAGGAGGACTATGAGCTTAATCTGTATATCAATACCTTCGTCTCGGAGGATTCCCGACCGTGACCACTAGTCGGGTGCATATTACTATCAAACCTCCGACTGCACAGGCCGTCCACCCTCAGCCGATAAAACAACAACAACCAACCATAAAAACGCAGCCAACAGTGCAATAGACAACTCCTCCGGCTCCTGTAATCGTCAAACCCACTCCAGAACCCCAAGGTGAAGTCGAAGAGGACGACCCTGAGTATGCCCTATCAAAGAGCAACATCAAGAAGCTTGCTAAGGAGATAGCGGTTGCTAGGAAGAGACTCAAGACACAAAAACAACAAACAGGCAGGGGTAAGCGCAAGCTTATTCTTGACTCGTCCGACGATAACGAGGAACTCGCAGCAGCGGCTATCGACATTGTCGAAGATGCCCGCGCTAATAAAGTATCGGTTGAAACCTAGTTTCAACGATATATTGAGGCAAGCGCCCCAAAAGGTAGGCCCAAGAAACCTAAAACACAACAGACGCCTGAAAACGTCGTCGACCTTGTGTCAACCCCCCCTCCTCCATCCCCGACGCGTGTGGTCGAAGAACAAGCACAGGCAGAACAGTTGGGAGACCCCATGGAAGACTATGAAAGAGCAATTCCGGAGGCACTAAGAGCCAGGTCTGACAAAGACGCTGAGCTTAGAGCCTTCTTCGTGACGCTGCCTACCCTGTTTCAGTCGGCACAGACAATACGGACGTCAACTCCTCTGAAAAAACACCAACAAATATACACCCAAGAAACAATGACATTCACTAGGATCGACGATGGAGGCGACATGATTGGATCCATCCACTCTGTCACGGATCCAATCGTCACCAACGCCCAGAATGAACCACCCACGTCACCGTCAGAAGCAGGTATCTCTTCTGAACAAAGCCCACCAAACAGTCCCGTCACCCTGTTGTCCCCTACTCCATCTCCGCCACCATCATCTCCACCACCTCCACCACCCCCTGACTCACAGCCAAACCCACCATCAGCCTCATAGTCGGAAGAAGTCATACCAACTCCTCCAGCAGAAAAACCACCGTCCCCCATACCCCCTCCTCCTCAAAAAGAAACTCCCCCGACTTCTCTACCACCTCCCTAAGCAGAGCAACCCTCGGCCTCCGTTCCACCAACTACAGATCCCACTTCAACTACTACAGGTACCCAAGAGCCACAGACAGACACTCAGAAGAAAAAGAAAGACCATCATAGAACATCCGGCCTGAAGATTAGCTTAAAAGATGCAAGTTCGCTAACCGACTCAGAGGTTGGCCAACTACTCAAAACTTTGGCCAAAGAGTCAAAGAAGAGGACGGTCACCAAAAGTAAAGAGCTCAAAGACAAGGAGGCAGAACAGGTCGAGTTTCTCGGCAAATGCAGGTCTCTTGCACAATCTGTTGTCCCAAGCCCGGTTGAAGATGAAACAGATCGACCTCTGGAAAGGGAATACCAGCTATTTGAAAGCATGGTGTCGACTATCCAGACACATCTCCAAGAGACTAAGGCAGAGCAAAAGGAAGAGACTGCCCGACTACTCCTGACACAGCACACTGCATTTTCTGTAGCCTACAAAGTCTTACAGGACCATATGCAGGAGGAAGTACTGAGAGACTGGCCTACTCATTATGGGAAAGTCTATCATCAGACCAGGTAGACAAGACAAGATATTCAGGCCTTGGAGGGACGTAAGTCGACAGAGGCAGCAATGAGGTAGACCATTGACGAGCAGATTGTGATGGAAAACAACAAACTGCAGAAGCTAGAACAAGAAGCTCATCAGTGGGTTCAGCAAGCCCTTCCAAACTTAGAAAAGGTCGACAACATCTGCCCATAGATGCAAAGACTCCTTCATGCTGCAGAATAACAGAACTAGATGCTGGGTCCCAACATGGAGCACATTGCAAAAATTCCCATGGCAGGAAAGATGTCGGTACTTTCAAATCTGACTACTCTGACCATCGACATCCAGAAGGCCTTGCAGACCTGTACAGATTTCCAGCACCAGCTTGCCCTCACTGCACTAGTAATAGTCGAAGTATGCGTCTAGCGAAGACCGACTATCCGTCTGCACAGTCCACCTCAGTAGCCGTTGCAGGGTTCGATAAAACAAACATTTTTTGTACCTCCCTGTTTCTTCGGGACGAAGAAACGTTTTGTTCGTGGGGGAGATGTAGAAGGAGAAAGTCGACATAAGTCGACTTGAACAAAGACCGACTTAGTCAGTCGACTAAGTCGATGGACTAACTAAGTTGGTCGGCTGACTAAACTTGTTAATTAAGTCGGCTAACTAACAGTCGTGTCGGTTCACCGAACCTACAGGTAGTTATTCTGTAACTGTTTGTAACTTGTATGTATTAGGCTGTTGAGCCACACAAGAACTCAGTTCATTTCTGTGCTTTGTATGAACTCAATGTAATAAAATATTCTATTCTATCCAATCTATTCTTGTCTTCTGTCTCTATTTATATTTGTGTATGTTTTAGTATGTATTACTGGTAACCTTATGTGATCTGTGAGATTACAACAAATACTCTTGGTATATTTTCAAGAAAATATGTTTCATGTCTTCCCAAGCTTGAATTCAATTCCCACCTAGGCTCATGAACCATCGGAGGGCTGCCCCTTTCAAAGTAAGAGGCAAAAAATTGAGATTTTGAACATTATATGCTCTACAAAGCATTTCCAATTGAAATAAAAATTCATGGGGGTCTTCATTCTCTAGTCCGTGAAAATTTGGAAAAATGGATGGGGGAACGTACTACATTTGTGCCATTCCTCCTAGATCTCTAATAGGGAATTCAAAGGTAACAAATTCTTCATCTTTCTTTCCTACCATATATTATATTCCCATGACATAAATAACTATTCATATATTATATTGGGGTTCCTCTTTCAAATGTTCCTGTCAGTTTGTTAGCAGGATGGGTGGTACATACAACACCAGTAAGTGATTTAATTGTAAAATAAGTCCTACACTTGAACTCAAGTAAATTATATGAAAGTAAATTACCTAAGGGCATACATACATTAAATTGAACTTATGAAAAAGAAAACTATCTATGTCTGCGAAAAGAAAAGCATACTCAAGGGAAACAAACCAAACTTTGCGTAAAGTAAACACACTTGTGTGAAAAAGGGACAACAAGGCTTTGGGGGGACCCACTAAAGTGGATGTGTCAGGATGTCACACTACAGAAATTTCGTAGTGAACTCATCTTTGCATCTTACTGTCTCCCCTTCCCCTTGTTGTGTAACGTAAAGGAAACCTATCTATCCTTATCCATCTAGACTTTGTACATGAAAAAATAGACTAAAGGAAAACCTAGACTACTGACACCGCCGGGTTTGGGGGCGCCTGTTATAACAGATGCACAGGTTCTTACCTTTCGTCTTACCACTCCCCCGCCACCAACCTATCACTAAACTTCATAAGCAAATTCTATTTTTTCTACCTTACAAAACAACTCCTCGGCAACGATGCCAAAATGTTGGGTGTTATCTCGACTAGATTAATACCAAAATGTTCGGATGTGTTCTACTATATTAAATACACCTAATATTTAATTATCAACCGGGGTTGGTAGGCTTCGAGTTGATACAAAATATATGCGAAGGTAGAGGGGTTCTTAGGGCATTGTAGAAATACTTAAATAAACAAAATATTGAAAAATCTTTCAAAATGAAAAACTGAGTCAAACTCCTAATAATTCAATTACTAATGTGATTGAACTAAAACAAAACATCAGACTAGGATAATATCAGACTATGTTATTTCAACTAACAAATGAGAATATAACCATTACGAAACCTATTAAATAAATTGAAGAGCTAACTATTCACAGAAAGTATATATTTGAAAATACAATCACAACAACTCGATAATTTATAAACAAATAATTTATGACTGAAAAATATATTATCAACAACTACTTGAAAAGATGGGGTTCAAGGAAGACTTAATTAATAAGTGAATGGAAAACTCAATAAAGAAAATCAAGTAGAAAACTTAATAAAGCTAATTAAATAAAAATAAAGTAGAAAACCTAATAAAGATAATTAAATAAAAAGCAAGTAGAAAACTTAATAAAGATCATTTTAAGTTCTTTTATACAAGTCTTTTCAATAATCACACAGTGAAAGGAATAGGTCTTATTACTATGATAAATTGACAAGATACTAGTATACTAGAAATTAGCACACTTATCCCTACAAATCCATATACAAAGAAACAAATCAAACATAATTTCAAAACATTACAACAGTATTAAAGAAAAAAAATCGAAAATTAAAAGGAACAAAATTACAACACAAAATTCAAAGCATGAGTTGGAAAGAGAAAACTAAGGATAAAAATTAGTAAATACTTTAAATAATCTAATCTACGGTTCAATAAAAACATAATCATTATCTAATGACTACAATCATAGCATAATAAAAAAGCCAAATAAACATAACTGAAAACAAGTTTAAAAATAAACTAAGAACAATAAAGGTCGAATGGAAGGAGGGACAACAGTCTAGAAAAAAGGTCCGAATGACAGTCTAGACACACAGTCCAAATGAGAAGCGATATACAAAAAATAATAAAAACAAACCTAAATGATTTAATTATCAGCTGATTTTGTGCATATGAAAACAAGATGCATAAAGACAGAATTTAAACCTAATTAATCAGTGAAATAAACAAAAACAAATACATGAAAATAAGAAAAACATTGCATATTAATAAACAAATTGGAATTTAAATTGCATAAACTTATAACAGGAATAAACAGAACTTAATCTATCTAAATTGATGAGAACAACCTATTCTATGTGCTTATTTAAATTCTATCTAAATTGATAAACACAACCTATTTATATGCTTGTAAATAAGATTGAACAATAAGCTAAGAATGAAAGGATTAAAAGCAAACCTGAAAGCAAACTATGTTGATGTATTTGTAACTTCGGAATGTATTCACTTGTATATTTCATGTATTGTACCCTGATGTTTATTCTGGGAAGTATCTGTAATGTAATTGAGTCATGTCATACCCCGATGTTCCTATCGGAAGGTTCTATAATGTAAACAAGTCATGTCAAGTCATCGTGGGTAACCCTCATATTGTTTAAGGGTTAAAGTCCCCGTGGTTGTGGGGCCCTAGTGTTATTAGACTCTCCTAGAGAAGTTGGCCCTAGTGAGTCATTGTCAAATTAGGAATTAGTATAAATAGAGAGTGATCCTCTCTATTTATTACACACTCAGTTGTAGCGCATAGTTTAGGAAGAAGAAGTTGTTGGGGCTAGAGAGAAAGAGGCTACTGCTGTCGAGATATCATCTTACTGTTTTTGGGGCTTTGCTATTGGTGTTGATTCTATCTTTGAGGAATTTGCGGGGTTTTCTCCTTTGTGGTTTCCCCAAGGAAAATCTTTGTGTTCATTGTCTTATGTGTTTGATTGTTGTGCTTATTATTCTCTCAGTTAATATCCTAAGTTAATGCTAGCTTAAATGATAAAAATATAACATGGTATCAAAGCTAACCTGAGAAGAAGACATTGTGCAACTATGGAAACTAGGGCTTCCTACTTTTTGGATCTCTCTCCATAGAGTTTCAGCAAAAGAAGGTTGGACTGACTCTCCTCCCCAGGGCACATCTTTCTGTCGAAGCAGAATCTGATTCTGAGCATTTTCAGTTTTTGACCCAACACTGCTACCGAAAATTAGGGATTTCCACAGGAGTGGAATTTTTGAGTGAGCCCAGGCCTGTATTGATCTCCTCCTCAAAATCGAAGTTTAGAGATCAATATCAAAGCTTTTGGTTGGACAGAACTCCAGGAAATTCAAACCCTAATCTTCTCCTAAACCAACACTACAGAAATTCAGCTCCAAATCTAGATTCGACATCTTGACCTGGTAAGATCTAATT
This sequence comes from Pseudotsuga menziesii, assembly GCA_001517045.1. NCBI lineage: Eukaryota > Viridiplantae > Streptophyta > Pinopsida > Pinales > Pinaceae > Pseudotsuga > Pseudotsuga menziesii. The sequence continues at coordinate 198,709 of LPNX011226499.1, read as the reverse complement.
ATTTTGTATTTCCATTTGAGGTTGTCAGTTAATATGTCTCATCATACCAAGCTTGATGAAAATATTGAGGGGGATGATAACTTCCGAGCCTGGAAGTATAGGATCTCCTTGGTCCTGGAAGAAAATGAGTTGGACTCCTACATCAATGACGAGATTCCAGCTCCAGAGGGAGATGCGGCTAAGGCCTTACACAAGAAGAAGTTGGTTATGGCTAAGAGGATTATTGCTGATTTAATCAAGGATCACCTCATACCACTGGTGTCCTCCCTAAAGACACCTAAAGCTATGTTTGATGCCCTAACCAAACTGTTTGAAGGAAAGAACATAAACCAGAAGATGATCTTGAGGAACCAGTTGAAGAATGTGAATATCCAAAATGTAGAGACCATGCAGTCATAATTCACAAGGGTATCCCAGATCAAAGAACAACTTAAGTAGTGGATGAAGAAGTAGAGATGGCATATATTATTATGACCACCTTGAATGGTCTCCCTAGGACATGGGACTCATTCATTCAAGGGATCTATGCCAGAAAGAAGTTAGTTAAGTTTAGTAGACTGTGGGAAGAATGCTCTCAAGAAGAAGCTCGGATAGCAACTCGAGAAGAAAACATGGGAACTGAATATCAATCCCTCACAGTACAATCCAAGAAAACTAGAACTAGCCACCATATAGGTAAGCACTCTCACCAAAGGAGTAACTTTAGAAATCCTAGAGATATGTCTAAGTACATTTGCTATACATGTGATGAAAGAGGACACTTTGCTATAGATTTTCCTAGAAACAAAAGTATATCTCACAAGAAGAAGGGAAACAGGAGAAGACATCATGCTCATGCTGCAGAGGATGATGAACTTTCCATAAAGAGAACTAGACAAGACAGTGATGATTCTTCGAGTGATGAAGAATATGTTCTGATTTCTGCTCTCACGGGAACTATCACACATGGCAGCAATGATTGGTGTATAGACAATGGTGCTTCCAAACATATGACAGGATTCAAGGAATCCTTTGTGAAACTATCTAAACATGAATCACCTCACAAGGTGAAGTTTGGAGATGACTACCAGTATCCAATAAAAGGTAGTGGTGAATCCTCATATAAGCTAGACTCTAGAAAGTCTATCAAGACGAAAGATGTATTGTTTGTACCTAGACTAAAGAAGAACCTCCTCTCCATATCTACATTCGATGCAAAATGCATGAGGGTTGCATTTGTAAATGGCCAATTCCTCATGTGGCCAAAGGGAATGTCTTTCGATGATGCAGTAGTAATTGGGGAACAAGAAGGAGGACTATACAAATTGAAGGGCCAACCAGAACAAGCTTTGGTTCATGACTTGGTAGAACCAAATGAGATTTGGCATAGAAGGCTTGCACATGTGCATTACAGAGCACTACCACTTGCAAGCAAAGCTATTGAAGGTCTCCCAAAAATGCAGACAAAACATGAAGGTGTATGCAAAGGATGTGCGAAAGGGAAGAACACAAAGAAGACATTTCCAAGTAGTGAGAGCAAGGAAAAAGGAATCTTGGAAATCATCCACTTCGATGTATGTGGACCAATGTCATCTAGTTCACTAAGTGGGTATGTATACTATGTTTCTTTTATTGATGATTTTTCTAGAAAGACATGGATATACTTTATGAAGAACAAAGATAAAGTATTCAGCAAGTTCAATGAATTCAAAGCCTTGATCAAGAACCACACTGAAAATAAGATCAAGACCTTTCGATCAGATAATGGTAGAGAATTCACATCAATTGAATTCAAAGAGCTATGCAAATACTCAGGGATTAAGAGGGTGTTATACACTCCATATAATCCACAACATAATGGGATTGCAGAAAGAAAGAATAGAACGATCGTGGAAGCAGCAAGGGCCATGCTTCATGATCAAGATCTTCCCATGCATCTATGGGAAGAAGCTACCATAACAATGATATATATATTGAACTGTAATCCACACAGAGTACTTGAGAACAAGAGGCCTGAAGAAGTCTTCTCCGACAAGAAACCAAAAGTCAGCGATCTTAGAATATTCGGTTGTCCTATATACATACACATTTCGAAATAAAAGAGGACGAAGTTAGATCCTTCAGGAAAGAAGGGTATATTTTTGGGATACTCTGAAAGCTCGAAGGCTTACAGAATATATTTCCCAGGATTCAAGAAGATTGACATTAGTAGAGATATAACATTTGACGAAGATTTAGGCTACATCAAATACAGGAAGAGACTGGCTGAAGAACTTGAAGAAATAGAAGCACCTAGAATTCATGATACAACCATGAACGAAGAAATTCAAGAAGAGGATCGAGAATTATAAGAACCTCAAGAACCTGTGGATCCACCTCAGGAGAAGAATCCTCATAAGAGGAAACCTGCTTGGGTATGTGAAATTAGCCAAGGTGCAGAAATATATGGAGCTTCAGAAGAAACACATAGAGGAAGGAAGAGAACTAGGTCCTGCTCCAGTTATGTAGCCCTGCTATGTGACATTATTGATAAAGAACCTTCCAACTATGAAGAAGTGTCAGAAAGCAAAGAATGGAAGGATGCTATTGTAGTGGGTATTTCTCCTCACTACAGGAGAAAGAATGGCTCCCTTGTGACTATAGGGCGCAAGAGTAGGTTCCTACTCTTTGAAAACAGGAAAAATGAAAGGGAAAATAGCTTAAACAGAACTGTAAACTAAACTAAACTAGAGTAAGCACATGGCTACAACTATGAACTAGATCTAAGAGCTAATAATAGAAAAGAAAGATAGAGATGAAGCCCTTGTGAACCCCTATACAGAAAATAGGTTAGGGTTCCACCTCCTTGAGACCTGCAAGAAACCTAAGCTACTTCAATGGAAAACCTGCAAACAATGTCAACAAATAGAATCTGCAAGTAAAAATATCAGTTAGAAAGAAAAACAAGTAAACAAATATGAAAAGAAATTATACCTCACTTAGGTGGAAATGGGCCACCATGCCCTAGCTCATGGGATCACCTCTCTCTTGGTTGGGAAGCAATGGCTTGATGAGATGGAGATGAAGGAGAGGGAGACTGGGTGGTTTGAGAGGCAAAGGTCTCAAAGAATCCATAGGCAGCATAACAATAGGCAAGTGAGGAGTGTTTTGAGAGTGACCCCTATTACGAAGAGAAATTACTATGGCTTGGGGTACCACAACATACATCTTGATTCCAGAATTCAATCCTTTCCAATATGCAATAGAAATTAAATATCTAACACTAAAGGATCAGACCTCGTACCTTATTCCGGACTGTTGAAGTAGATCCCCGTTGAGCTTTCCAACTTCGGCTTGAATTGATAAATCACTTCCTCAACAAGAAGTAAACAAGACAAGCATACTATATATATTGGTGTTAGATCTATTCTAGCATATATAATCAACAATGTATAAGCATTTGAAATCATCCATGGATAAAATATTCATTCAAACATACATTATTGGACAGGAAAAGATATTTCTATTAATATAAAATCAGATATTACAATGGATACAACCTCTGTCAGCACATCTGTGAATCAGAGAAACTAAATCCACCACTTGGGCCTCCACCACCTCAATCCTCCATCTCTCGATAGCAAGCTCACAAGCAAAAGGAAAGCTTGGGAAGAACACAAAAGTGCTCAAAGGGACAAAGGGATGCAGACTCAAGCACAAGTTCCAACAACAATGGAATATAGTTTATTTGCTCTCAATTCTCTCTTATGCCTTCAATGTACCAAAGAGTTCCTTATATATCTTTTCAAAGGGGTAATGAAAGGTCAAATCCGAGCGATCACAAGGCATATGGAAGGCCAGGAGTCAAGTGAGTCAGATCCATGTCAAGGAAAACTCCAAAAGGATTTGGATTATGCACACATATCGATGTGCGTAGTTTTAGGGGTCAAACCCATGTATATACACGATTATAGGTTTAAAAGTCACGTGCATTAATTTTCACATGTTTTTAGGGATGGTCAAGGAAACATCAAAGGACAAAAAATGGTTCAAGGGGTCTAAGGAGTCTGCAGAGGGATAGGGGAAGGCCATACAATTGTGATTCACCTTGAGTGGTAAAATCAACTATAACAGATGCCCCCTAGTGTGTGAGGTCATAGGGGTCATACGATGGCCGAAATACATTATAATTCCATCCTAGAAGTGGAGTAATGAAGGATCCCAAATGGAAGACCAGCCACCCAATCAACATAACACAATGATACAACTCTGCACATACTGAAAATACATATAGCAGTCACAGATACATAAGAGTACAATGGCCATGAATAGGTATGATACAAGATATCACATAAGTGGTCATCACCACGTACAATATACATAGATCAGAATATCCATGATGAATATATACAAAGGACCATGATCTCCATAATGGCTGAAGATATATAATGGATCAAGATCTCCATAATGGCTGGAAATGTTTGACATATACTGGAATCAAGTCACGAGAGCTGAAATCTCATGAACACTAGCATGACCAAGGAGGTAGCATATAAGATATGCCACCAATCTGGAAGGTCTTCTACACAAATTGCTACGAGTACATGTCCTACTATGCGAATAGAGGTGTCGAGGTCAAACATAGTAGTCCATCATCTGATTACCAATCATTGATGTATACCATTAATAGACACAAGTGTTAGAATAATGAACCCATAGTTAGCTACCTTAGACATTAAATTAATCATTTTTGTCTTATTTGCCTAGTTCCATGTGTCCCACCTTATGCAAGTTGTCATTTGCCTTTCCATAGTGGTCAAACTTGCCTATTTTGACTCATGTAGTGCATGGGAAACCTCAAGGAATCAATTCTGATTTATTCCTGATCTCCTAGGTTCCCTTATACTTTTTCTGCTTTATTGCCTACTTTTTCAGTGCGTTAAGGCAATTGGGAAAGTTTGACTAAGTGAGGTGAACTAATTTTTTGTCCTCTACATCCTCCACTCTTTTCTCCTATGAAAAGCATGTATGAGTTGTCATTCCATCACTCTTTATCTTGCCTAAGTGCTTTTTCCAATTCGTGAGCTCCATGACTGATTTGGAAACTACTTTATGCACCTATGGGGGATTTGCTTAATTTTAGTAAGCCTGCTTTTGACTAGATTCCAATTGCCTCCTCATGCATTCGAATCGATTATGTAATTATTTAATAAAGAAACCTATTATGGTAAAATTTTGGCTATTGTACACTCAGTTAATATAGTTTAGTGTTCAACTCCATATTCAGTCTCTTTTGTGAGTGATTTTGCATGTACAATTTATAATTGTTGTGAGTAAAATTGTTCTATCACTGGGTTCAATTTAAACATGGTATCAGAGCCATTTTAGATCAATTTCTCTCCTTCAATTTTGTTTTGCAGGTTCGACATCAGTGACTGGGAGCCTTCTACTGACAGTCGGGACAATTTCTGAGCTATGGATCAATCTCAGAAGATCATCTTGACTCCCTTCAATTTATTTGAATGGAAAGGAGAGATGGAGATACTGTTGAGAGAGAAAGGCCTATACAGGGTGACTATGGAAACAGAAGAAGATCCCAATGCAGCTGCAAAAAAGATAAAATGGCACAACAAGAGGGATGAGGCCTATGGTCTCTTGTGTCTGAGTATTTCCAGAGACCTCCTTTTCCATCTTGATGGATTGACATCACTGAATGAAGTATGGAAGAATATTGTTGATCTTTTTGGAAACACAGATGAGATGAGGGGACATCAAATCAAAAATGAACTGATCTCCCTGAGTCCAAATAGCTTTGAATCCCTGCAACTCTATTTCTCCAAGTTCAAAGCACTTGTTTTGCAGCTAAAACAATGTGGGATCGAAAAGAAGGATGATCAGCTGGTCTTGGCCATACTCTCAAAGCTTGGCCCTAACTATTCAGTGTTTGTTTTGACCTTCTATGCCACAAAGTTGACAACTCGAACCTGGAAGATGCCTAGCCTTGCATATTTCATGGAATCTCTCACACAAGAACAAGACAAACTGGTGATGATAGGAACCATCAAACCATCCAAAGACCAAGATTTGGTTGCTGGAGATTCAAGGGTGGATTCAAAAAGCAAAAAGAAAGCTAAAAATCCACCTGAGCAAAAAAGAGACAAGAACAAGTCTCCTGAGGATCCACAAGGTTCCAAGAAGAACTACCAGAAGAAGAAGAATAAAGGAGAAATGAGCAAGTGCGCATACTGCAATAAGGGCAATCATACTGAGAGCTCCTGCATGAAGAAGCAAATAGACATGCTGACCTAACTCCTGGAGAAGAATGGCATCTCTCTTCTAGACAGCTCAAAGAAGAGAGAAGGAGGATCAAGTTCAGAATACAGAGAGAGAGTTCATGCATTGGTTGCTGGCACATCAAGCTCACCTAGTTTCATCATTGATTCTGGAGCTTCAAGACATATGGTTTCGACCAAGGAGGCATTCTCCTCACTTGACATGTCGAAAGGTCCACTAATAGTACTAGGAGATGACTCTCTCACTGAAAGTTTGGGCAAAGGGAGGATTGATCTTGATCATGGTTAGTTCAACAATGTGTTGTATGTTCCTGTTCTTGCCTCCAACCTCTTATCAGTGTATTAGATGACCCACACTGGGTTTCCAAAGAAGGTCATATTCTCCCCTGATGAAGTTGATATCATAGAGATCTCAAGTGGTAAAGTCATCGCAAAAGGAGTTGCAAATCATACTCATAAGGTATACATGTTCTCACACTTCCTACCCTACTCAAACCCCCCTGCTCTTCTGATTCATGCTAATGAAGAAAGCAATATTTGGAATGAAACATTTGGCCACCTAAATTACAAGTATCTTTCTGATCTTAGTGAAAAAGAGATGGTCATAGGGTTACCAAAGATAAAATTTTCCAAAGGAGTCTGCCAAGGTTGTATCATAGGAAAACACCCAGAGCATAAATTTGAGAGAGCTAGTCATGAGAGAACCTCTGCACCCCTCGAGTTGATCCACAGTGATGTTGCTGGCCCATTCCCTCATATGTCCATGATTCAGGCCAAATATGCATTGACTTTCATAGATGACTTTTCCAGGTATTGTTGGGTTTACTTCCTGAAACACAAGTCTGAAGTTTTTGGCCTCTTCAAAGTCTTTAAGGCTTCGGTTGAAAACCAGTCTGGGAGGAAACTCAAGGTTCTCAGATCTGACAATGGTGGTGAGTATGTCAAGTCTAAGTTTATTCAAAATTGTGCAGATGTAGGTATTCAGATGCAACATTCTATCCCTTACACACCACAGCAAAATGGTGTTGCTGAGAGGAAGAACAGATCACTGAAGGAGATGGCAACATGCATGATGGAGGCCAAAAATTTGCCACCAAAGTACTGGGAAGAAGCTATCAACTGTGCAGCCTATATCTAGAATAGGGTGCCTCATAAACATCTTGATGGTATGACTCCTTTTGAAGCATGGAGTGGGAACAAGCTAGATGTGACCCATTTCAGGATTTTTGGCTCAAGGGCTTGGGCTAGAATTCCAACAGAAAAGAGAAAACCTTTGCAGCCCCAAAGCCAAGAGTTCCTATTTGTTGGGTACTCTGAAGATTCAAAAAGGTAAAATCTGATAAATTTGAGCACAAACAAATCCTTCATCGAAAGGTGTGTTTAGTTTCAAGAACCCCTAGCAGCAGTGGAAGTTGGAGAAGCCTCTTCACCACCAGAACCTCTGAAAGTAAGTGAAGAGTTTGTTGAACATGCTGATTCTGATATGTCTGATAGTGATGAGTTTATTTCATATCCTAAAATCCCTACAAGGAAAAAATGGGCATCCAAGACACTTCATGCAGTAGGAGAGCTAGTTGGGAATCCCAATGACCCTCAGAGGACTAGATCTCAATTTGAGGTTGGTCTGTGCATGAAGGATCCTATGTTTGCTGAGAAATGCTATCTGATGGTGGAATCAGATCCTCAGAAATATGAATATGCAGTAGGAGATCCAATATGGCAAGCATCCATGAAGGAAGAGTTCATCTCACTCCAGAAGAGCAACACTTGGGAGCTAGTGGATCTTCCCCCAGGGAGGAAGCTAGTTCAGTGTAAGTGGGTCTACAAGACCAAATTTTCTGCTGATGGTTCACCTTTGAAGTACAAGGCCATATTGGTAGCCAAGGGCTACTCACAAGTTCATGGCATAGATTACAATTAGACCTTTGCACCAGTGGTAAAGATGGACTCCATCAGGTTAGCCTTAGCCATTGCAGCCTCAAATCAATGGGAGGTACATCACATGGATGTAAAATGTGCCTTTCTAAATGGAGATTGTACTGAAAATATATGCATGCAATAGCCTCAAGGATTTTCTACTGACCCATCTCTTGTGTGCAGTTTGAGAAAGTCATTGTATGGGCTAAAGCAAGCCCCCAGGGCTTGGTATGCCAAGATTGATAGCTTCCTGCTATCACTGAACTTTGTTCAGTGAAAATCAGATCCAAATGTCTATTTGAAGTTAATTAATGGTCATTTTGTTATATTTTGATGACCTCCTCATTACAGGAAGCTCAAAGGATGAGATTGCTTCCTTGAAGGGTGCAATGAACCAAGCCTTCTCCATGACATATTTGGGGCTCTTAAGCCAATTCTTGGGGCTTGAGATTGCTCAAACCAAAGCTGGAATCAAGGTGCACCAGTCCAAGTATGCCTTGGATTTTTTGAACAAATTCAAAATGAAGGACTACAAACCAAGCAAGACTCCTTTCCTTTTAGGAGTGAAGCTGGAAGAAGCTGATTATTCACCTATGGTAAACAATACACTGTATAGGCAATTGATTGGATGTTTGTTGTATCTTACACATACTAGACCTGATATTTCTTATGCAGTAAGTGTGTATTATAGATACATGGATCAGCCTCATGAGATCCATTGGAAAGCAGCCAAAAGGATCCTTAACTTTGTTCAGGGAACAAGGACACATGGGATCTTCTATAAAGCAAAATCTGATCTTGATTTGATTGGATTTACTGACAGTGATTGGGCAGGTGATAGCACAGATAGAAAGTCCACATCAGGATATGTGTTCATGCTTACAGAAGGGCCAATCAGCTGGTCAAGCAAGAAACAGAGTGTTATTGCACTCTCATCTACAGAAGCAGAGTACAGAGGAGTTGTAAATGCAGCAACTCAATGTTTATGGTTGCAGGGGTTACTTGGAGAGTGTGGCTTCGAATTAGAGTAATCAACTACCATATACTATGATAACCAGAGTACCATTTGAATCTGTAATGATCCAGTTCAGAAGCAGAGAACCAAACACATTGAGATCCATATGCACTACATCAAAGAGCTTGTGCATGATGGCACCATTCACCTACTCTTCTGTTCATCTTCAGAACAAGTAGCTGATATCTTCACCAAAGAATTTTGTGAGAAGACCTTCAGAAATCTCAAATCACTGTTGGGGATTGCTAATCATGCTATGAAGCATGAGTGAAGACAAGATTTCCAAAAAAAAATTTTACAGTCCATGTTTAAGAGAGGATTTTCCCATGTGGTTTTTGCCTCTTTCCTTGTTTAAATGGACATGCAGTATGTAAAGGGTGACTAAGCCTTATTGCTAGGCCCTATAATTTTCTGATATATTACTCATAAGTCAGGCTTAAGGGGGGGTGTTAGAATAATCAACCCATAGTTAGCTACCTTAGACATTAAATTAATCATTTTTGTCTTATTTGCCTAGTTTCATGTGTCCCACCTTATGCAAGTTGTCATTTACCTATCCATAGTGGTCAAACTTGCCTATTTTGACTCATGTAGCACATGGGAAACCTCAAGGAATAAATTCTTATTTATTCCTAGTCTCTTAGGCGCCCTTCTGCTTTTTCTACTTTATTGCCTGCTTTTTCAGTGCTTTAAGGCAATTGGGAAAGTTTGACTAGGTGAGGTGAACTAGTTTTTTGTTCTCTACATCCTCCACTCTTTTCTCCTATGAAAAGAATGTATGAGTTGTAATTACATCACTCTTTAGCTTGCCTAAGTGCTTTTTCCAATTCATGAGCTCCATGACTAATTTGGAAACTACTTTATGCACCTATGGGGGATTTGCTTAATTTTAGTAATCCTGCTTTTGACTAGATTCAAATTGCCTCCTCATGCATTCGAATCCATTATGTACTTATTTAATATAGAAACCTATTATGTTACATGGTTGGCTATTGTACACTAAGTTAATACAGTTTAGTGTTCAGCTCCATATTCAGTCTCTTTTGTGAGTGATTTTGCATGTACAATTGATAATTGTTGTGAGTAAAATTGTTCTATCACTGGGTTTAATTTCCACAGCAAGATCACCCACCAATAATGAAAATGGGAATCAAGGTACCAGACTGCAAAATAACAAGTATGAATAAATTTGTTGAGGTCGAACACTTGAGAGGATCCATCGATCAGGGGACATTGATGTATTCCCAAAGACTGTCGATGGTGAGAGAACCTTCCACTGATGACTGCAAGTCTCAAGGAACTAAAAAATGACTCTAGATTCCAATCCCAGAATAAATGATCTAAAGTCGATGGGATGAAATCCACTGGAAGGAGGGCATTAAGGCATCCCCGATCATCCAACATGAGGTACTCAGCAAAGCTGTATGATGTGGAAAAACTCGATCTTAAGGTGCACGAACTAGTAACTATACCGGGAATGGACAACATGCAAAGTCAATATAACTGAGGAATGGCCGACTCAAGTTTCAACTTCCTTTGAACAAGAGCATAATGATGAATGGTGACTAAATGAAGGCAGCATAGACTCGATATACAAAACTGGGACCTCTCTACGACACAGGAGGCATCGACAGAGGCTCCATGGGGACTGGAAGCTTAACCAGTGGGTGGATATAAACTTAGATAAATGAGTACAACTCCTAAATTCAAACTATAAACCCAACCAATAGATGTGATATACAGTGCTCTGTTCAAAGGAAACATGACTCAACAACTGCCAAAGATAACATCTTTCCTTGTCTGGCTTTTTGGTTTTTTGATTTTTTTTGGACTTTTTCAAATATTTAAAAATCTTGAAAAAGAATAAAACTGCTTTATAGTTACAGACTAGGAGGAGACGAGTGTCATAGGGGAAAACAAACTAGTTCCAAGTAGTGGAACATACCTATGCCCAATCCAAGGATACATGTGTAGGATAGTGACACTTGGGGGAAAATCCCCTCTCGGTAAAAAAGTAGTCAAGCTACAAAGGATATATAAAATGGCTCTGCATGGCTAGACATGAGACAAGCTCGGGCTATATGGATGAAACGCAATGTCAGGGAAGCTGGCATAAAGCTCAATAAGGTAGGCAAAGCTCATGATAATGCAATTACAACTTGACATAAGGGAGTCCTGAGGGAAATAGGCCAGCAAAAGATCAAGAGGAGTTTGAGGCTCTTCCGAAATGTCATGGAAATACTATACAACAGAATCCCACACCCTAAGGGACAAAATTTCAGCATGGGCACCAAATGCAAATAAGGCGCTAACTAGGGTACCCATGTAAGGTCAAGCTCTACCACTCATATCATGCCACTTCTAAAACAGCAAGAAGGTTCTATGACATAATAGAGTGGGTTCGTACCTAAGGCTATGATTGAAACAGTCATAAGGTTATGCAAAATGAAAATGGTTATGAAACCTAACCTATATGCCAGTTTATACATGATACCTAAGATCGGCACGAATGGGTCAATCCAACGGCTGAAACGGCACTCAAAAAGGTCTCCTACATCATAAATTAGGTAAAAAAATGGTCCAAACTATAGGAAAGGGGGTAAAAAAATTCTATAAATAGTAAAAAATTCAAAACATTATAAAACATTTGAAATTTTTACCCATTTGAGCTCATATTTTCAACAGCAAATTCCAGGAGATCCAGCCGGCAGAATCCACCACCGTTTCTTCGAGGTACTTACCCATGCTCTTCTCTTCCATTTTGATGCAATTTTTATCAAATTCCATGGTTATTTGGGATTTCTAGGCCAATCCAAAATAGGTGTTGTGGCCCACACAGAAATCGAGGGTCTTTTCGCGTATAGGGCTGGATATACGTGGAAAATGCCCTCACAATCGTGTACATACATGGCTGTTTGGCAAACAATCACATATACGACCAGGCATGAGGTTTTTTAAGTATTCTAATGGGAAAACTTGAATTTTTTTGTGCAGGATGGTCCTAGAATGGAGAGAACATGAACATGGTGATGTAGAGGAGGTAGTAAGGGCCGATATAATGGCTCAACAAGCGCTACGTGCATGTGGGCTCTACAAATTTTGGTGTCTTTGTGGCTTAAGGGCCAAACCATGACTATTGCAGATGCTGGTGGATTACTGGGATCCAGACTCCGAGTCATTCCAGATAGATGGGATGTCCCTCACCATAAAGGTGGAGGACATATACTTTATTACTGGACTTTCGCAACGGGGGGAAGTAGTGAACCTACGTTCTCCAGGGCTCGGAGGCGGCCTGACTATAGATGAGTACATTGCGGTGTACTGCTACCCAGACACAGAGAAGTTGGGGAGTCATATCCAAACCAACTCTATACAGGTGTTGGGCCTAAAGGCCATCCTACTGACACTGGGATGGATAGAAGGATTGGCTTCACTCCACCAGGCCTCACGGCCTCTGATGTTCCATGCAATGGAGTGCATGAGACCCGTGGTATATGACTGGAGAACTACACTACTGAGTAACATTAAACACCAGCTCAGTGAGTGTAAGATGGGCAGAGTGCGAAAATTCGGTTTCAGCAGCATACTGAGCACATTTTTCTTCAAGCGTGTTCCAGGATAGAGCCCCAGAGTTGACTTTCCTCTACACGGGGTTCAAGATCTGGCCCAATGATGTTGGGCGGATGCGATGCACAGACTAGGTGGAGGTAGGGTGTCCAACCCCTATCTAGCTGAGTTCTTTCCATGGTGACGATGACAAATAGTTTCCATCGATGACTACCCCTATGCGGGGATAGATTTCCGAGGGGACCCGGACATGCCACTACCACCAGGATAGACATACGATGACATAGGTAACGAATCTCGACCCTCTCTTTAAATTTTTGAGTTATTTAATTTTTTTTGTGTTTTCTGATTATATGGAATCAAAAGACATTTTTTATGGTGACAATACATAATGAAATCTACTATATGCATGCAGATGTGGGAGCACAGTGGCCTGAAGGCTTCCCTCATCATAGGCGAAGGGGAAGAGGAGATGATATCATGGGTTTGCATGCGGAGCGGACGCTCCAGAGCATTCATACCAACTTTGTGAGGTTGACACATAGAGTTCCCATGGCACAAGTCAAGGACTTTCCTGAGGCTATGCAGCTCCAGGTGGTGGGTGTAGCACAAGCATGGGTGTGATTATTCTGATGGCTAGCTAGAGCCGTAGTGACCTTCCATGATCACAACCCCCCTCCTCCTCCATAGGCTTAGATACCTTGGAGTTATACATTTTGTATTACCGTGTATTATATTTTGGTGGCTCAAGAGCCCCATTTTTGTATCATGACACTATGTATTACCACATTTTGGATGTTTATAAAAAAATTTATGATGATCGATTTATTTATTTACATGTATAAAATTTGTGTTTGTGATGAATTTATTGTGTATGAAACAAATGCCAATATAACACGTAGTTAGCATATGAGTCAGCAACTTGATTATTAATTATTGGAATATGTATGTATGTTATATTGTCAAATTGTCGTTCTAATAATCTCACACGTAAGAATCTTATTAATAACGTCAGATCTCTAACATGGTACAAACCATTAAGCTGTGACACTACTAACTCCGAATCAAGATGTACCTCAAGAGAGAGAATGCCATGTGAAATGGCATCCCATAGAAGCTCAATAATGGCACTATATTCAGCAACATTGTTTGAAGATGGTTGTAAACATACGCCTCTTGAAGACAGTAGCTGACCCATAGGAGTATAAATCACCCAAGTAGCAGAGGTTGAGTGTTGAGTGTGTCGGCTCGCACCATCCCCAAATCCTATGTAGGTTGAAGATTCCATTGACATCTTCCAAAAGAAAGGGAAACTAATCACAAACCTGATCACTATAATAAAAAGGCCTACCTATGCAAAACTATACAATAATATACAATAACCAGCATTGGCTAAAAATTATGCATAGTATGAGATAGAGCCCATTTCTAGGCTCCGCCAAGGTCGTTCCCTCGTAATCCACTAACTCATAAGCGCCCTTCTCTAAAACACGTTTGATGACATAAGGACCACGCCACATGAGGTTAAATTTCCTTGCAAGTTGTGTAAGGACGATCACCTCACTTACTTATGCCCTCATATCAATGAAGCCTCGATATTCTTGGCACAGGGCCCAGCTATGCTAACAAACCCTTTACATCACAATCAAAATATGAACTCTAGGACCCATTATCAGTCTGGTGGTGATCAAGATCCATCAGAGGGTAGTGGTCATGGTTGCATTAACATGGTATGTGCTGCAAAAGTTGTGCCCCGTGCGAAAGACTATGGTTCTTCACAACCCATCTCGGGCAAGGAGCCTGATCCACAAGGGAATCCTTTGCATATTGAGAAACCTGTGGATAAACCTGAAGCTGCACCTCACATTCCTAAGGGATTCCTTAAGCATTCAGGGCACAATATCAATTCCCGAGCTGCCCAGAACTATTCAGCTGTCAAGGATTTGGGCCACACTCCTTGTGCGATGTCTTCATTGGAAGTGCTTCAGAGTTGTCCTTCACAAAGGAAGGCTTTGCTTTCTGCCCTTGGTGTGAATGATGATAATTCTTCCTCCGTGATTAAATTTGAAACCACAGGACTTTAGCCTTGCTTTCCTTACTATGTGTCTCTTTTGATTCATGTAGAATGTCTTAACATGACCATCAAGAGCACTATGATTGATGGAGTTGCTGCTACTTTCTATGATGTCTTTATCATGTTGGAAGGGTTTAGGTTCCCCTGAGCTGTCTAAATCAGTGACCATGTTAACTGCGTTCGATGGGAGATCGTTTAGGCCACATGGGATCCTTCCTTCCCTTAAGGTCCATTTGGGAGGGAATACCATTGCAATAGAAGTCGAGGTGGTTGATGCACCCCTTGACTACAATCTCTTGCTGGGTAGGAATTGGATGTACATTATGTAAGCCGTAGCTTCTTCCTTATTTTGCATTGTATGCTTTCCATTTAATGAGAAGATAGTCACGATTGATCAAACTTCATTCAAGAATCCGTCGATTACCGCATCTTTGGGAGCTTCGATCCCAATCGTTGAATAGTCTCAGCCGGCAACTAGGAGTGTGGGTGTAGGCATGTATCCATCCCTCATGGGAAGTTTTAGTTGTCCTGCACCGATCCTTATGATAGGGTCTAGTTCCGGTGAGGCTTCGACATCTATGAGGTCGGTGTCTTTTTGCATGAATCATATGGAAGATCCTTGGATTCTTGCTACACCGAGTACTCTGAGTGATCCCATCATGACGGACGTGCCGTTTCCTGCAACTATGGTAGATTATCAAGCTAATCTTGAGTGTGTTGCAGAGCCAAGTCCTTCCTCTTCATGGATGGAGGAGGAGGACCCTTATGTGCTTCCTGCATGGGCAGTACAGTCTTCTCACGTGCACAACTTCCTTGATAGTGTTTTCCCTTCAGATGAAGCATTTATTGAGGCCATTTTGAGAGTTAAGCCACCATGGGAAGAACTCAATCATAGATCTTACTTCCTTCCTGAGCTTGACCGCTTGGAGAATGGGGACTTTAGGGAGGTTCTTAGTGAGAGAATTGGTAGTCCTATGGTTCCATTAAGCTCTCCTGGTTCGATGGCTGATGGAAACATGGAAAATATATCTCCAATGATTCCTATCAATATCTCTCACGATCCTGGCAGGATAGAGAATGTCTATATTGGGGCAGAATGTTCCCATGCTGAGATTCAAGAATACACCGACCTGTTTAAATAATTACGTGATATCTTTGCTTGGTATTACAATGAAATGCCAGGTATCAACCCTCGCATTGTCGAACATGAGATTAAGACTTATCCCAATGCTAAGCATGTTCAACAATGTTTGCATGTGGTGAATCCTAGGAAAGCACCCGCGATTAAGGCAGAGATAGAGAAACTGTTGAAAGCTGGTTTTATCTATCCCGTTCCCTTGATGGAGTGGGTTTCAAACCCCGTTCTGGTTGATAAGAAGCAGGGAGCAATTCACATATGTACTGATTTATGTGATTTGAATCGTACCTGTCCTAAGGAAAACTTCCCCACACCATTTATTGATCAGATTTTGGATGAGTGTGCGGGTAGCGAGGTTTTTTCCTTCATGGACGGATTTTCCAAATATAATCAAATACAAATTAAGCCTGAGGACCAACATAAGACTGCATTTATTTGTCCTTGGGGAACTTTTGCATATTGGAAAATGCCTTTTGGCCTTAAGAACGCCAGAGCTACTTTTCAGCAGGCCATGACCTTGATCTTCCACGATCTCAAATTGATTATCAAAGTATTTTTGGATGACCTTGCTGCTCATTCTCGTATGAGAATGCGTCATTCCTATCATTTGAGATTGGTATTCGAAAGATGTCGCCATTATTTGGTCAGGTTAAATCCTCACAAGTGCATCTTCTATGTGAGGTCAAGTCACTTGTTAGGATTCATCATGTCTAAAGAGGGTATAAGAGTCAACCCTTTGAAGGTAGAGGCAATACTTCAGTTGTCTCCCCTGAAAAATATTCATCATCTTCAATGTTTGCAAGGCATGGAAAACTTCTTATGGATATTCATTATCAATTTTTCCAATTTGACTAGAGGATTCATGTATCTTTTGAAGAAGGAAACCACCTTTTGTTGGGATGAGTGAGCCTAGGAGTCCTTTGATGCACTCAAGCGAGCCCTAGCATCGGCCCCGGTGATTAGTCCCCGAGACTATAGTCGTGATTTCCTACTTTATGTGGCTGCGTCCATGGAGATAGTCGCCAGCGGAGTCACCAGTGGTTCTATACTATGCCTACAGTTAAATCCGATTGTGAGACAGTCGCGCACTTCATATTCAACCAGATTATTACTCGGTTCGGGATTTCGAAAGAGCTTGTCACTGACCATGGCTCACACTTTCAGAATTGGATGATGGAAGAGTTGGCATCAAAGTTAGGTTACAAGTAAGAGAATTCCTCCTCTTACAACCCTCAAGTGAATGGACAGGTAGAAGCAGTGAATAAATCACTCAAATCCATTCTCCAACGAACCATCGCACAAAGCAAGAATAACTGGCACATCATGTTATATCCTTCTTTGTGGGAATATAGAACCGACTGTTAAGACTGCTTTGTGGGCATATCAAATTCCATGGTTATTTGGGATTTCTAGGCCAATCCAAAATAGGCACTGTGGCCCCCGTAAAAATCGAGGGTTTTTCCGCATATAGGGCTGGATATAGGCATAAAATGCTCTCACAGTCATGTACATACGCGGCTGTTTGGAAAACAGTCACGTATGCAGTTGCGCATGAGGATTTTTAAGTATTCTAATGGGAAAACTTGCAATTTTTTGTGCAGGATGCTCCTAGAATGGAGAGAACGTGAACATGGTGATGTAGAGGAGGCAATAAGGGTCAATATAATGGCTCAACAAGTGCTATGTGCATGTGGGCTCTACAAATTTTGGTGTCTTGGTGGCTTAAGGGCCAAACCAATACTATTGCAGATGTTGGTGGATTACTGGGATCCATACTCTGAGTCATTCTAGATAGATAGGATGTCCCTCACCATAGAGGTGGAAGACATATACTTTATTACTGTACTTTCCTAATGAGGGGAAGTAGTAAACCTACGTTCTCGCAGGCCTGGAGGTGGCCAAACTATAGATGAGTACATTGCGGTGTACTTCTACACGGACACAGAGAAGGTGGGGAGTCAGATCCCAACCAACTCTATACAAGTGCTGGGCCTAAAGGCCATCCTACTGACACTAGGCAGGATAGCAGGCTTGGCTTCACTCCACCAGGCCTCGCGGCCTCTGATGTTCTATGCAGTGGAGTTCATGAGACCCACGGTATATGACTGGAGCACTACACATGTATCCTTACATTGAGCATAGCTATGTTCCACTACTTGGAACTAGTTTATTTGTCCGTATGACACTCGTCTCCTCCTAGTATGTAACTATAAAGAAGTTTTATTCTTTTTCAAGCTTTTTAAATATTTGAAAAAGTCCAAAAAAAAAATAAAAAAACCAAAAAGTCGAAGAAGGAAATATATTATCTTTGGCAGCTGTTGAGTCGTGTCGCCTTTGAACATAGTACTGTATATCACATCTGTTGGTTGGGTTTATAGTTTGATTTTAGGAGCTGTACTCATTTATCTGAGTTTATCTCCACTGACTAGTTAAGCTTCTAGTCCCCATGGAGCCTTTGTCGATGCCTCCTGTGTCGTAGAGAGGTCCTAGTTTTGTATATTGAGTCTATGCTACCTTTATTCAGTCACCATTCTCCATTATGCTCTTGTTCAAAGGAAGTTGAAACCTGAGTAGGTCATTCCTCAGTTATCTGGACTTTGCATGTCAGCCATTCCCAGTACAGTTACTGGTTCGTGCACCTTATGATTGAGTCTTTCCACATCATACAACTTTGCCGAGTACCTCATGTTGGATGATGGGGGATTCCTTAATGACCTCCTTCCAACAGATTTCATCCCATCGACTTCAGATCATTTATTTTGGGATTGGAATCTAGAGTCATTTTTTAGTGCCTTGAGACTTGCAGTCATTAGTGGCAGGTGCTCTCACCATCGATAGTCTTTGGGAATACATCAATGTCCCCTGATCGATGGATCCTCTCAAGTATTCTACCTCAACACATTTATTCACACTTGTTAGTTTTCACTCTAGTACCTTGATTCCCATTTTCATTATCGGCGGGTGATCTCGTGTCTGTTAACGGTATACATCAATGGCCGGTAATCAGACAATGGACTACTATGTTCGACCTCGACACCTCTATTCACATAGTACGACATGTACTCATAGCGGTTTGTGTAGAAGACCTTCCAGATTGGTGGCATCTCTTATATGCTACCTCCTTGATCGTGCCAATGTTCATGATATTTCATCTCTCGTGACTTGATTCCAGTATATGTTAGACATTTCCAGCCATTATGGAGATCATGGTCCTTTATATATCTTCATCATGGAGATTCTGATCTATGTATATTGTACGTGGCAATGACCACTTATGTGACATCTTGTATCATGCCTATTCATGGCCATTGTACTCTTATGTATCCAATACTTCTATATGTATTTGTAGTATGTACAGAGTTGTATCATTGTGTTATCCTGATTGGGTGGCTGGTATTCCATTTGGGATCCTTCATCACTCCACTTTTGGGATGGACTTATAATGTATTTCGGAAATCGTATGACCCCTCTGACCTCACACATTAGGGGGCATCTGTTATAGTTGATTTTACCACTCCAGGTGAATCACAATTGTATGGCCTTCCCCTATCCCTTTGCAGACTCCTTAGACCCCTTGGACCATTATTTGTCCTTTCATGTTTCCTTGACGATCCCTAAAAACATGTGAAAATTAATACATGTGACTTTTAAAACTATAATCATGTATATACGTGGGTTTGACCCCTAAAATCGTGTACATCGAGATGTGTGCATAATTCAAATCCTTTTGGAGTTTTCCTTGACATGGACCCGACTCACTTGACTCCTGGCCTTCCATATGCCTTGAGATCACTCGGATTCAACCTTTCATTACCCCTTTGAAAAGTTGTATAAGGAACTCTTTGGTACATTGAAGGCATACGAGAGAATTGATAGCAAAGAAACTATAGTCCATTGTTGCCGGAACTTGTGCTTGAGTCTGCATCCCTTTGTCCCTTGGAGAACTTTTGTTTTCTTCCCAAGATTTCCTTTTTCTTGTGAGCTTGCTATCAAGAGATGGAGGATTGAGGTGGTGGAGGCCCATGTGGGAGATTCAGTTTCTCTGATTCGCAGACGTGCCGATACAGGTTGTATCCATTGTAATCTCTGATTTTATATTAATAGAAATATATTTTCCTGTCCAATAATGTATGTTTGAATGAATATTTTATCCATGGATGATTTCAAATGCTTATACATTGTTGATTATATATGCTAGAATATATATAACACCAATATATATAGTATGCTTGTCTTGTTTACTTGTTGTTGAGGAAGTGATTTATCAATTCAAGCTGAAGTTGGAAAGCTCAACAAGGATCAACTTCAACCGTCCAGAAAAAGGTACGAGGTCTGATCCTTTAGTGTTAGATATTTGATTTCTATTGCATATTGGAATGGATTGATTTCTGGAGTCAAGCTGTCTGTTGTGGTACCCCAAGCCATAGGAATTTCTCTCCGTAACAGAATTGGCGACTCCACTAGGGATGGTCATTATTGGATTGGTGACCCGTGGCAGTCTTAACAGCGGTTCTATATGCCCACAAAGCAGGATATAACATGATGTGCCAATTATTCTTGCTTTGTACGACGGTTCGTTGGAGAATGGATTTGAGTGATTTATTCACTGCTTCTACCTATCCATTCACTTGATGGTAGTAAGAGGAGGAACGCTCTTTCTTGTACCCTAACTTTAATGCCAACTCTTCCATCATATGATTCTGAAAGTGTGAGCCATGGTCAGTGACAAGCTCTTTCGAAATCCTAAACCGAGTAATAATCTGGTTGAATACGAAGTGCGTGGTTGTCTTACCATCGGATTTAGCTGTAGGCATAGCCTTAGCCCATTTTGTGAAGTAATCAACAACCACTATGATATGATGATTCCCCCCAGCTGAAGCTCGGTTGCAATCCATAAAGTCAAGCCCCCACTTAGTGAAGGGACCAGCAGTGATGATGGGATGTCATGGGGCAAGTTTTGAGCGCATATTACATGCATCACAATTGTATGGCCTTCCCCTATCCCTCTGCAGATTCCTTAGACCCCTTGGACCATTGTTTGTCCTTTGATGTTTCCATGACCATCCCTAAAAACATGTGAAAATTAATACACGTGAATTTTAAACCTATAATCACGTATATATGTAGGCTTGACCCCTAAAACCATGTATATACATGATTATAGGTTTAAAAATTGCGTGTATTAATTTTCACATGTTTTTAGAGATGGTTAAGGAAACATCAAAGGACAAAAAATGGTTCGAGGGGTCTAAGGAGTCTGCAGAGGAATAGGGGAAGGCCATACAATTATGATTCACCTAGAGTGGTAAAATAAGCTATAACAACCCCCCACCCTCCTTTTATAGTTTTTCCAAGGGATTTTAGGGTTTTAAGCCCTTGGTCAGGGCTTTAGCCCCTTTCACCCTAACTTTAGCCCCTTTTAGGGTTTTAGCCCCTTTTTTAGGGATTTAGCTCCCAGGGGGCTATTTTGGGATCCTTTTTGGGGTTTTTAGCCCTTTTCTTCATCCTTGGGCTCTTTTGGAGGTGTGGGGGTCAAATGGAAGGTATTATGGAGTGAAATGAGTGTTGTGAGATGGTGTCCTTGGGTGGTGTAGGCCATTGCGAGCTATGTGGGTGATTTTTGGGTTAACAGATTTCCCCTTGATGTGTGAGGTGTTGGGGCATGCACCCTAACGGTCCGTAAGGTGGGTAACTCCGCAGGGATATGGGAGTTTGTAAGCGGAGTTACGACTCAAAATAGTCTTAGGGGTGTCAGGGTTGATTCAAAGTCCTCTTTTTCTAATAAACCGATGGTTTAAGTCCAGGGTTTAGGGTTCGGGGTGCCCATGGTTTAAGCCCATGGTTTTGTAATAAGTGCACTATAAATAAGCACTCTTGTAAAGAAGTCGGGTTAGGATTTTGATGTAAGATGAATTGATGTGAAGCTAAGGCTCGTTTGTAAGGAGGTTAAATCCCAGCTGTGTGCATGGATGACCTCTGCAGCTGTGTGCACAGAGGGTTTTGGGTGATTAAGGAAATTTGCAGCTGTGTGCGCAGAGGCCTACAGCTGTGTGTGTGGATTTAACGACTTGAAGGGATCTGCAGCTGAGTGCGTAGATCAGAACTGTGGTTTTTGTAAAGAGTTGAATAAAACACAGTTCTATGGATGTAACCCCTAAACTAGGGGTGAACCACGTTATATCATGTGTTGTGGTTTTTGTTGTGTTGTTGTTATGTTCTTTTATGCATTGATAAATATATATATGATAAGTAAGATCACTGCTAAATAATAACTTCGCTGGAATTCCCAGTAAAGGGTTAAGAAAGACACTGTTTGTTTATCTAACCATGAAGCTAAATAAGCAACTATTAAAGCTCTACATTTTATGATTATAATTGTTAGAAGATAAGGTACAGTAATATCCCTCTTCTGCTTGCAGAAACCTGATTCTACGGCACCCCATAGCTGTTTCGGGTGAGACTGCAACCTGTTCGCAGGTTCTTTCCGAAAGGGCCAACACTGTGGGTCTTTTGTTGGAGCGAAGTTAATGGTATAAAGCCCGGGTCTACCCTATAGCCCAACAAATTGGTTCCGTTGCCGGTTGAACTCAGTATCTTCTCAAGAGGGGTTTACGTCATACCTCGAGGGCTATGTTTTGGAGGCCCTCAGTGAAAGAAATTAGTGATTGGATTGAAGAGACCTATCTGAACTTTGCTATGCAAGAGAAAAAAAAACTGCGTCGTAGTGCAAACGACTTTTTACAAAGGTATGTTTTTTCTGATGTGTATGAAATTTTCTTTGGTAGTATCCACATAGAGTTGCACCAGTGGTTATCCAGGTTAACAGAGAGAAGGACGAAATTCCAAGAACATTAGTTTCCTGATTGGACCCCCGCAAGAATTAATATACTAAAAAGGGTGAACAACGAGATATCCCGCACTGTTGATTTCTGGACAACGCAAACCCTTGAAGCATTTGTGACGGAGTTCGCCATCGACACAAGTACTTCCTTTAGTGAAGCCGAGCGATAGTTTTTCAAAGGACCAAGGGGTAAGTTTTTGAATTCATTTAGTTTGAGAATTAAAATGCTATTAGCTGAAAAAGGTATATTGCTCATTGAATCAGACTGTTAGATTTAGTATTACTAACCTATGTTTGCTATTGAAAATACCTTCAATGAGCAAAGTGGTTTGTTGTGAAGTGGAAAAAGGTACAAGAGAGATTTTGGATCCTACTCCTAGGGTCAGCATACCAATTATTCCCCTGTCAATACCACATATTCAGAACCCGAAGAAACCCCTTCTGTTGGAAACCCTCCGGTAACCCCACAACGCAGACCTGTTATCCCTGAGAACCCGTCGTAGTCTGAAAGTAACCCTAGCTTGAGTATTCCTATCGCAGGTCAGTCTACCCCAATAAGTCCCCCCCCACCTACTTCCAATCCCCCTCCAACCCCCCCTAGATCCACTATGGCCCACATGCATGATGATATTAAGCTCCCTATTTTCAAAGGAACTGGATCAGAGGATCCAGAACAGTTCTGGTTTTTATGTGAAGCAGTGTGGACTGCTAAGACCATTACGGATCAAGATACAAAAAGAGTGTAGCTGGTTACTTCTTTCAAAGACCATGACCTGACCTGGTTCATGAAGTTTTCCAGCACTCAAAACCATGTCTTGGCTGATATAAAATCATGATAAAGGAATTTAAGAAGCCGAAATCAGATTCACATTGTATCACTGAATTGAAAGAGATTCAGCAGAGGCACGACGAATCAGTGTGGGACTTTGATCAAAGGTTCAAAGTTCTGCTAGACCAAGTCAGTTTCACCATTGGATCTATGCAGCCCAAGGAATGGTTCATTGCAGCATTGCTACCGCATATCAGAACTCCACTCATGCAACAGAAGGTTGCTGACCAGCAGGAGGTTCTGGAAATCACGATGAAGCTTGAAACTGCTCCTGTCGAAGATAATTCTGGTATCGCTCAAATCCAAGCACAGTTGGCAATGATGACTCTGGAGCTTCGCGATATGAAGAAAGGAAAAACCAGTCGTGAAGAGGTTTGGTGCACACAATGTTAGAGAGAAGGTCATGACAAGGAACAATGTCCTGTGGTAAGAAATTACCTGAATATTAGTGCGCCAAACCCATTCAACCCTGCTATTCTATATTGTGAGATCTATCGGACAACTGGCCAGCATCGACCTGAGAATTGCTATCTGCTATAGAGGTATGTGCAAGTCCCCAAGAATCCGTACTGCAAGTTCTGTAAGTCCGTAGGACATAATGAAGATGAGTGTCGCAGTTATGACCTCATGAGAGAGTGCACCTATGATGCCTAGAGGGTACAAAATGAGGGATAGAGCAATGATGGATATGGTTACCATGGTGGTGCATCAGGTAGAGTTTCTTTTGGAGGTCGTGGGTGAGGTGGTATGGCCGGAAGAGGAAGAGGCCAGGTTGTGTGTTACAACTATAACCAAGCCGGGCATCTAGAGAGAGACTGTCGGAACCCAACTACGACATGTCGGTATTGCCGAGTAGTAGATCATGTGATTGAGAAGTGCCCGCAGTTGATAGCTAAGATTCAGGAAAGAAACTGTGCCACTACTCAGAATATTCAGATGATTTCCATCGATCAAAGACCTGCACCAGCCATTAATGTTGTTACCCAGAGTGGAGCTACGACGGAAGTACAGAATAAGGAGAAACAACCTAACGAGGCTTGGGTTCGTAAGATCCCAGCGAAAGTCCCAGCCTTTGATATCGAAAGAGAAAAAGAGATATTCATGGAATCCAAGAGAGATTTTACTGCTTCTAGCACATCAGTAGCACCTGCGCAACAACATCAGCAGCAGTCGCAGATGCAAGAAGCTTCGACAGACAAAGTAAGTACACTGTCCTCCTTTTTACAAAGTTGTCTGAAGCTCTTAAGAAATCAGAATGCTTTAAGTGAGTTGTAAAAATTTATTGCTTCCTACGAACCTTAGCAAAGTTCTGGTCAGGCAAAAGCTATTAATAGAGTCAGGAGAACCGGCAAGGAAATGATATTGAATGCTCAGATAGGAGAGTATGATATGACTGATGTTATCTTAGACCTAGGATCAGAGGTAAATGTCTTAACTAAGAAAACCTGGGAACAAATGGGAAAACCTACCCTTGATTGGTCCCCTATACAGTTGAGATTAGCCAATCAGCAAAATATTGTGCCCCTAGGACGATTCCCTAATGTTCCAGTAGATATTGATGGCATCTGTACTGTAGCAGAATTTGAAGTTATTGAGCTCATTGACGACAGCAACCCCTATCCAGCATTGCTAGGTATTGCGTGGGAATTAGACAATGATGCAGTCATTAACCTTAAGAAGAGACAGATGACTTTCGAAGGGAAAGGACTGAGAGTCATAGTCCCATTAGATCTTCTCAAGGAGAGAGATACACAGAGCCAGTAAGAGATGAAGACCAAGATGTTTTGGACCACATCTATAATATCACAGCTAAGGAAGAATATTATGTTGATCCTACTACCGAAGGTATCATGGATTGGCAGTGTGACAGCTCCTGCATGATGGATTCAGATGATGGGTTAGAAAACTAGCAGAACAGACTTTATGAGCTGCATGGACATAGATGTGCCATAATTACCAAGTCTCTTAGATGGCTTGGCTCACAGACACGAACCTTACCTGTTTTTGATGGTTCGACAGACCCAGAACAGTTTATTGTGCAATTCTCAAAACAGGTACTAGACTCACAAAAAATGGAGACTCTGGATTCAGCATTCAGAGCCACAGCAGCCAGATGGTGGAATGGTCACAAAAAGTACATTCATAGTTGGGAAGCGTGCCAGAAGTCCCTTTACCTAAGATTCAGGGACCAACCTCAGGAGGTGCGAAGCAAGTTTAATGGTCAGACTAGTCCTCAGGGAAATTTGGAGCAATGCTAAAAGGCATGGAAGCATGTACCTCGTGAAGAATGGGTACATAGGTTTGTGCATACCTTGGAACCAATAGCAAAGAACTGCTATGTGGAGGTCGAGCTTCTCCACGGTACTGTAAGTTGGGATTGTCTTGTTGATAGTTTTGTGCTGACATTTTCTATTAATGAGGTTTCTCCTGCTTTGGATGCAGCTGTTAGGTTGATCCATACTAAAGTATTTGATGATCAAGAAATAGCAGAGTACCAACCTGATTGGAAGGCATAGGAAGCCAATGCAGTAGAATGTTATAAACTCGTAATTGACGAGGATGACGATCCACGCAACATTAACATTCCTGAGTCAGAAGGACACTGCGAAGTACATGGACTAGTAGTTGAGGCACTTGAAGTGACTCAACCCCTAAAGACACGAACCATAAACATTGGGTCAGAAGAAAACCCTAAGTATGCTACCATTGGAGATTATTGGGATGACGAAATGGTAAGTAAGGTGACCCAACTTCTCCATGAATATCAGGATCTATTTCCGACGAAGTTCTCAGAGATGAAAGGTATCCTTGGTGATATAGGAGTGATAAAGATCCCTTTGAAACCTGATGCGAAGCCAGTGAAACAACGCCCTTATAGGCTGAACCCTAAGTATAAGGAAAAAGTACGAATGGAGCTGGATAAGATGCTTGCTACAGGGATCATTGAGCTTGTTGAAGAGTCCGAGTGGGTCAGCCCTATGGTGGTGCAAGAAAAGAAGACTAAGGGAGAAATCAAAATATGTGTCGATCTGAGGAAGCTGAATGATTCCTGTTTACATGATCCTTTCCCCACTCCCTTTACAGATGAAGTTCTAGACAATGTTGGAGGTCAAGAAGTGTACTCTTTTACTGATGGATTTTCAGGTTACCATCAGATTTGAATTGCTCCAGAAGATCGAGATAAGACAATCTTTGCTACATAAATGGGATCCTTCCAGTATACAGTTATGCCCTTTGGATTGAAGAATGCACCTGCCATGTTTTCTAGAGTAGTCATCTCTGCTTTTATGGAATTCATACATAAATTCTTAGAAGTTTATTTTGATGATTGGACTATCTTTAGGTTATTAAAATACCACATAGCTAGTTTAAGACTTATGTTGGACAAATGTAGACAGCATCAGATTTCCTTGAACTTGAAAAATTGTATCTTTTATGCCCCTTTTGGAATTCTGCTAGGTCACATTGTCTGTAAGCAAGGATTGATGATGGATCCTGCGAAGATAGCCATTATTGTTAACCTGCCACCTCTAAAGTTTGTTAAACAACTGCGCACTACGCTTGGTCATACTGGTCATTACAGGAAATTCATTAAAGGATATGCTCAGATAACAGCCCCTATGGAAAAGTAGTTGAAGAAAGATATTAGGTTTGAATGGACACTTGAGTGTCAAGCAAGCTTGGATATTTTGAAGGAAAATATGGTAACTGCCCCTATCTTAGTATTCCTTGATTGGAATAAGGAGTTTCATGTGCATGTCGATGCATCCTCTATTACTCTGGGAATAATATTGGCTTAGTCAGGTGAAGGTAATATCGATCACCATATTTCTTTTGCAAGTAGAAAACTGTCCACAGCAGAAAAAAAATTATACTACTACAGAACAAGAAGGGTTAGCTATGGTTTATGCATTACAGAAGTTTCGACATTATCTGTTAGGCTCTCATTTTAAGATGTTCACTGATCACTCTGCTTTGAAGTATTTGGTTAACAAGCCTGTGCTAGGTGGAAGGATATGCAGATGGTTGATTCTGTTTCAGGAATATGACTTTGAGATCATAGTCAAACCTGGAATACTGAACCTAGGTCTTGACCACTTGTCAAGGCTCGAGTAAGGAGAAGAGCCCATTAGTTTGGACGAAGGTCTTCCTGATGCTCAGTTGTTTGCCATCCAAATGGTTGATGATTATTTCTAGGATATTGTTCAGTATTTGTCTACAGGTTTTACACCCGCCGAAATGACAATGCAGCAGAAGAAACAGCTGGTGGTTAGAGCAGCCGACTTTACTTTAATAGCAGGACAGCTATATAAGATGGGACCAGATGAAATACTGCGCAGATGCATCCTGGAGCATGAAAATCCATTAATTTTGGCTGAGGCACACTCTAGCGCAGTAGGAGGTCATTACGCAGGCAAAGCTACAGCACAGAAGATTCTGACAGTCGGATTGTGGTGGCCCACAATTCATAAGGATGAAAGAGAATATTGCCACAGCTGCGATATTTGTCAGAGGACCGGCAAACCATCCAGGAGGGATGAGATGCCTCTAGTTCCACAGGTAACTTTACAACCCTTTGATAAATGGGCTATTGATTTTGTTGGACCTATCAATCCCCCTGCAAAGAAATTCGAAGCAAGATACATTATTACAGCAACTGACTACCTTACTCGTTGGGCCGAAGCTCAACCAGTCAATACCTGTAGTGCTGCTACAGCCGCGAAGTTTATCTTCGATAACATCTTGTCAAGATTTGGGTGTCCTAGAATTCTTATGAGCGATCAAGGATCACATTTATTAAATAAGACTATTGAAGTATTGACTGAAGAATTTCAAGTCTATCATCAGAAGAGTACTTCCTATCATCCTCAAGAAAATGGAACTGTTGAAGCCTTTAACAAGATCCTTGAACACACTCTAACGAAGGTTTGCAATGCTAACAGAAATGATTGGGACCTTAGAATTCCAGCAGTACTATGGGCTTATAGAACCACCTGTAAGAAGTTGACAGGCCATACACCTTTTAGGTTGGTTTATGGACAAGAAGCAGTCATGCCCATGGAGTACATTGTCCCTAGCCTTAGAATATCTGCTTTTACAGAGATGGATGACCCAGATAGGATGAAAGAAAGGCTGGCAAAGATACTAGAACTTGAAGAGGACAGATTCATTGCAGGGTTCCAGCAGCAAGTACAAAAAGCTAGAGAAAAAGCATGGCATGATAGACACCTCAAGAAGAAGCAGTTCCAGCAGGGTGATCTTGTGCTCTTATATGACAGCAAATTTATGAAATTCCCGGGTAAGTTCAAGACACATTGGAAAGGACCATACATAGTGCAAAAAGTTACTGATGGTGGCGCAGTCCAGTTAGCTAAATTGAATGGAGAAATTTTACCTTCCATGGTGAATGGAAGTAGGTTAAAGAAGTATAGGTACAAATCGAGACCCCTTAATCAGGAGTAACAACATGAAGGATAGTCTAAGTACCAAGAACAGTTGGAATTGGGTACTAGACTATAGTGAAGCGTTCTCAAAGCTACGAAGTGTTGAAGTCTGTCAAAGTCTGAAGGTTGAAGTTTGGTTGCCGTATAGGTCAGGATGGGTCGAAGGTGCATATTGTGTCGAAGGTACTTATCAAGGTGAAGTTGAAGTTAGTGGTTATGTCGAAGATCAAAGGTGTTTCGCAGCCTAAAAATTGACGGATGGGAAAAACTAGACTTGGCGGCGCTGGCATGAGAACTACCCTAACTACCTGCAATGATGAGAGTTTGGAAAAATCTGGCGCCGTGTGGTCAGGATTTCTGCCACTCCATCAGATTCAACGTCATTAATGCACCATGATGACAGATTCTGTGGTGGGATTCTATAAGAAGCTACATCAACCTGTGACTCCTGCATTGTGCATTTCTTTGAGTTTCTTCAGTTATAACTATGTCAAATGATTGTGAAGTCCAGGAGTTAGTATGAGTGGTCAGGGAGAGAGCTCTGCTGAACCTTCTGAGAAATCCACCTGGGCAGCCATGTTCGACCAAGGCACAAAGAAAGGCAGAAGTTCTCTCTAAGAGGAAGGAAGAAAGGCAGAAGTGCGCTCTAAGTCGCATGAAGAAAAGCACCGGTCTTCACAGAAAAAATCTGAAACATCCCAAGATGTATCCTCCTGGTTTGGAAGAACCGAGGTGGTTGTTTGTCTTATGCACCTTCACACACAATTTTGGGGACCCTAAGTTGTGGATGGTCAAATGTTCGGCAAGAAAATCGAAGGATGGGGTCACTAATAGATCCAGAAGGCCTTAACCAGCATAAATATTACGAAGGGAAAGAACAAGCAGCCGACAACTGCATGTATGGCTTCAGCAAGCAGCGCACTATGCTTTGCCAACAAGATTCTACCACCAGACAAGAAGATGAGTGTCCTGAGATGGGACACTAGTGAGTCTTAGGGGCCTGTTGGGGCGCGCACCCTAACGGTCCTTAAGGTGGGTAACTCTGCAGGGATATGGGAGTTTGTAAGCGGAGTTACAACTCAAAATAGTCTTAGGGGTGTCGAGGTTGATTCAAAGTCCTCTTTTTGTAATAAACCTATGGTTTAAGTACAGGGTTTAGGGTTCGGGGTGCCCATGGTTTAAGCCCATGGTTTTGTAATAAGTGCACTATAAATAAGCACTCTTGTAAAGTAGTCGGGTTAGGATTTTGATGTAAGATGAATTGATGCGAAGCTAAGGCTTGTTTGTAAGAAGGTTAAGTCCCAATTGTGTGCATGGATGACCTTTGCAGCTGTGTGCGCAGAGGCCTGCAGCTATGTGCACAGCTTTAAGGACTTGAAGGGACCTGCAGCTGAGTGCACAAATAAGAACTGTGGTTTTTGTAAAGAGTTGAATAAAACACAATTTTGTGGATATAACCCCTAAACTGGGGGTGAACCACGTTATATCATGTGTTGTTGTTATGTTCTTTTATGCATTGATAAATATATATCTGATAAGTAAGATCACTGCTAAATACTAACTTCACTGGAATTCCCAGTAAAGGGTTAAGCAAGGCACTATTTGTTTATCTAACCGCGAAGCTAAATAAGTAACTATTAAATCTCTGCATTTTATGATTATAATTATTAGAAGCTAAGGTACAGTAATATCCCTCTTCTGCTTGCAGAAACCTGATTCTATGGCACCCCATAGCTGTTTCGGGTGAGACTGCAACCTATTTGCAGGTTGTCGCCGAAAGGGCCAACACAGTGGGTCTTTTGTTGGAGCAAAGTTAATGGTATAAAGCCCGGGTCTGCCCTATAGCCCAACATGAGGGCAGGAGATCAACAGATGGCCGAAGGACATCATAGGATTTGCTGTGTAGAGGTGGTGCTTCCGGGGCTAGGGCATGGTGGCTTTTGGTTTTTGTATTAATTTGGTTCCCATTAATGGGTGAGATACAATAAATGTGTGACATGTATATGGATGAGGTGGGCATCCCCATGCTCGTGACAATGTCAAAAGAATCATTTGATCTATGCTCTAAAATACAAGAGTCAATCATATACAACTGATGTTACAATGATGGTTTCCTCTCATGTGAGGTTGAATACGATATTCTTCTGGTACATTGGACCCATGGCATTCTCATGGAATGCTACATCTTCATGACTAACAGTCTACTAGATTTGGTACATAGCTATGTGGACTCACTGATTGAGAGTCAGAGTCTCTGTGGTACAAGTATGCTGCATCAATCATAAAGGTATATCAAAGCACTGCTGGGCCTTCGGATCACTATCTCCAACGCAACCCAGAAATCACAAGGGACATAACCTGTTTAGGTCCCTCGAGTGGACTCACCAATGTGCTACAGTTGGGTGACCTCCGAGGTCTTCGACCAAGTACTATGTGGAACAAGCCCTGTACGAATCTCAACAGTGCGATGATGGAGTTGAAGTCAACCATGTGAGAAACAACCACCCTGAGAGGAACTAAGGACTCCTCTCAAGTGGTCCAAGGAATTCATCAATGATGTAAATGAAACCAAGTTACAGGGACCTTTGGGTCTATCCTCTAGAATATGTGTGTTGGCGTTAACAGAGGGAGAATCGCCCCTAGTCAAGGAAATGATGTTTCCTTGACTAGGAGCATGAGGGATAACAAAAAGGTGTGAAGGGACTAACTCACTGAATTAGGGGGGAGGCAAGAGAAGGGAAAAATTGAACAGGGGCAGGGGGGAGTGGGAGACTCAAACTTCCTTTGTTTAGAGTATGACGGTAGGGCGGACCAAGTAGCAAATGAAACTTAACTCATGGGAATGGGATCATAGCTGTAATACCAGGAATGTTGCTGCAAATGGGAAATACTTGGAGGCAAAGGACACTTTTGATACTGATGGGATCCAAGGAAGACACATTGCAGAGTACTATGAACAAAGGTGACCCAATGTGGGGATGCTGCCAAACCGTTTTCTGTGGGTTGGTGTCTAGGGACACTGATGTGGTAGGATCTCGTGGATTTTTGGCGAGCCCGAGAATGTAAATGCTCAATGGTGCTTTCAATTTTAGAGAGTCTGAAAGCATGAAGAAGACTCTAGTGGGGGATCTTTTTCATTGGTAGTCTCCTATGCCTAAAAAGGGATAAAAGTATACACAGGAGAGCTCGCCCATCCTAGAGGGGATGAGAGACTTATTTACCATTGGTAGTGCAATTAGGATGAAAAAGGTTAAACCTGTACTGATTGGACGGTCATTCAGATACTTTTATGAGCATGAATGAAACCAAGTTTGCTCAGTAATATTTTCTTGTTGAGATGGCTGGAAAAGAGATTAACGACAACCGATGGTGATATTTTTCATAAAGTACAACCCCTCTGCCCGAGAAAGAACAAAAGTATGCAGAGGGGAACAGTCTTGGCTTGAGTGTGCTAAGGATGTCCTTTTCATGAAATGGCCTACATGGTCTGCAAAAGGAGATAAACAAGATGATGTAGACACCCTTTCCTATACTTTAGTGAGCAGGAAAGGAAGCAGCTGTGCTTGGCAATATTTTCATTGTTTTAAGGAGTCAGAAAAGAGCTTAAACAAAACTCCAATGTGTTCAACTGACTACGGTGGCACGAGCAGTGCCCCATGTTGGGATGGTGGACAGAGGTCCAAAGGTCGTCCGTGCAGTATGGAAGGAGCAGAAGTCTCTCAAACATGCCAATACATGCATGGGATATATCGCGGCAGAGGCTCGCGAGTCGGTGTGGCAGAGGCATGCAAACCGAGGTGGATCTCAAACAGAGGTTAGGAGAGCGTGTGTGTGTGTTGCGGTGGACGAACTTGACTACATGTGATGTGAGTGCAAGTCCGAGGGAACTTATATGCCAAATACATGCAAGGAAATAAATCGTTATGTGAACAGTGATCTAGAGGTCCGCGTAAGGTGCGGTAAAGAGAAAAAACTATCTATGTGTTAAAAATGCAAAATAAAAGCTAAAATTACATTCCTTAATGGGCGGCGGCCCGAGGACACTTCTATGTCCAATATATGGAATAAAAACGAAGGGTTTTGTGGATGATGGTCTAGATGTCCGCGTAAGGTGTGGTGAAAAAAACAATTATAGATACAAAAAGTAAAATTATAGTACAATCCTTAACGGGTGGCAGCTCGATTGCTCATATGAGTTGCGACCGGGCAGTGTGATACGAGTATCGGTCTGTAGACACTTGCATCATTATGTCATGGATCGTGAATTGAGGTGACTTGTGGGAAATGGTCCCAAATTTGACTAATTAAACATGAGACAATGGTCTCATAAAGAGATGGAAATTTGATCTCGGAGGTGTGAGAGGTGTCTCAAACAGGTTCCGGGTGAATTTTGACTAGGAGCTAATGGTGCTGCCTTTGATTTTTGCTAAACAACCTTAAAAAACAAGAAAAAAAAATGAAGTGACTCATTGGTGATGTTAAGCGTAAATTTTTTTGAGGTAGAGCCCATTGTGGGGGTTCTCCAAGAGTTGTCCATCAAAGTCAATGAGGATGTATTCCCCTATTCTGAGGCAATAGTGGACGACGTATGGGCCATACGACATTGACTCAAACTTGCCTTTACCCAATTTATCGGTGGGTTGGTCGTAGACTAGGACCATATCACCTTTGCTAAAGGTGCGAGGGTGGACATGGGAGTCATATTGGATCTTTGATCGTGTTTTTGCTGCTTTGATGGCTTGGAGGGAAGCTCGGTGGTATTCTATGGTTTGCTCGAGTTGGAGGAGCCGTTCTTCTAAAGTTGAAGTATCAGGAAGGAGTTCCACCACGAGGCGGAGAGATGGGATTTGGCACTCTAAAGCGAGCACTGATTCAACGCCATGTACTAGGCAGAAAGGGGTGAAACCGGTTGCAGTTTTTGTGGATGTGCGATAAGCCCATAGGGCAGAGAATAGCATGTGATTTCAGTTGGTTTTGTGATTTTGTACCATCCGTTGAAGCATTGTTTTGATGATTTTGTTGACTACTTCAATTGGCCATTTCCTTGAGGGTAGTAGGAAGAGGAGTACTGGTGTTCGAATTTCAACATGATTGTTAGTTCATCCCACACGGCGTCTTGGAAGTGTGACCCATGGTCTGATACTAACTATTTAGGGACACCAAACCATGTAATGACATGGTTGAAGAAGAAACACGCTGTGGTTTCATCTTTGCAATCGAATGTGGGCATGGCCTTGGTGCACTTGGTGAAGTAATCGACTGCCACGATGATGTATTTGTGACCATTAGCCAAAATGGGGTTGATTGTCATGAAGTTGATTACCCATTTGCAGAAAGGTCGGACTGTGACTACAGGGTGTAATGGTGCGGGGGGGGGTCTTGCCTTTGGGGCAAAAAGATGACAGCTATGGAAATGTTTGACTGCCTCTATGCAATCAGTAAATATGGAGGGATAGAAATAGCCCGCGCGCAGAATATTTTGGGCAGTTGCTAGGCATGAAAGGTGACCACCACAGGCTCCACTATGACTATCATTGAGGATGGTCTCGGCCTCGTCATGGGTGAGGCAACAACATAGGATGGTATCAATGCCTCGACGATACAGAACATCTCCAATCAGCAA
Organism: Pseudotsuga menziesii; assembly: GCA_001517045.1. Classification (NCBI taxonomy): domain Eukaryota; kingdom Viridiplantae; phylum Streptophyta; class Pinopsida; order Pinales; family Pinaceae; genus Pseudotsuga; species Pseudotsuga menziesii. Next base: position 164,010 of record LPNX011226499.1, on the reverse strand, counting down.
GTGTCAAATGGCTTAATGTCGGATGCGTCGCCTATCCTCACGGTTGAAGTGCACTGGGGACTTTTGCGTTCGTAAATAGAGAAGGATGTCCCCATACTATTGGTCATCCATAGATATGACGAATAGGAAATCATCAGGGAGATCATCCTTGGGGGGTGATGATGCAGTTAATGGGGGCATATCGGTCATGAGTGTGGCCAGTGCGAGTGCCTTCGTGCTTTTTGGAGACACAAACTCTAGGTTGAACTCTTGGAGGATGACTACCCACTTGGTTGCTCGACCTTGTAGAAGGCGGCAGCTTAAGAGATACCACATTGGGTTTGAATCAACCACTACTTGAGTATGGTTGGAAATGATGTAGTGGCGGAACTTTTGAGCCAAGAAGACAACGGCGAGGGCTTGTTTCTCCTGTTAGCTTCTAAATAATGTAGTAAATCATGTGCTCTTGGCGAGCATCGTCTTCTTGGACCAAGACTCCAACAATGGCATTTTCTGAGGCCGACACATAAAGGATGAAATCTCGAGTGAAATCTAGTGGTGAGAGTAATGGTGTAGAATCCAGGGCTTGTTTGAGTGCCTCGAACGATTCTCGTGCTTGCTGATCCCAAACAAAGGGAATATTTGTGTGGAGTAGGCAGATGAATCCATAGGATTTTGTTGCATACTCTGGCACAAAGCTGCAAAGGAAGTTGGCCTTGCCTTATAGGCTTTGTAGTTGGTGGCGGGTTTTTGGGGAAGGAATATCAAGGATGGCCTAAAATTTGAGGGGATCTACCGTTATCCCTTTGTGGGAGATGATAAATCCAAGTAAACGGCCTGCTGGGACACAGAAAATGCACTTGAGGGGGTTCAGGTGGATGTTTTACTTGTGGCAACGTAAAAAGACTTACCACAAGTCGTCTATATGTTGTGCTTGTTTTCATGATTGAGCGGTGAGATTGTCCAAGTAGACCAAGATGATGTGAACTAAATCATGGAAACAATATGTCATGGCACACTGGAAGGTGGCTCCAGTGTTTTTGAGGCCAAAGGGCATGAATCGATAGGTGAATGTGCCCCATGGGGTTGTGAATGTCATTTTGTAATGGTCTTCTTTCCGGATTTGGATTTGGTTGTATCTGGAAAAACCATCCATGAAGGAGAAGGCCTCATGTCCGGTGCATGCATCGATGATCTGGTCGATGAACGGGGTGGGGAAGTTGTCTTTGGGACATGCCCCATTAAGATCGTGGAAGTCTGTGCAAACGTGAATGGAACCCTATTTTTTATTCATGGGAACAAGATTAGAAACCCAAGTTGTGTATGCAATGGGATAAATGAAGCCGGCTATGCGCAGCTTCTCTATCTCGGCTTTCACCGCAGCCACTTTGGATGGATGGATGGGCTGTTACTTCTAGCATACGGGTGCCACATTAGGCCATGTGTCGATGTGGTGTTCCACAATGGATGGATCTAAGCTGGGCATTTCAGTGTATGACCAGGCGAAGATTTTGTGGAATTCTTATAAGAGAGCGGTGTAGGCATCGACCTCTTTCGGGGAGCATGATTTCTTCAATGATCTCAGAGTTGGTCGATTTTAATTGTTGGTGAAATGTTCACCATGTTCCCTTCTTCAAAGGAATCAGGTGCTGGGATTGGGTTCTTGAACCAGTCAACCTTCCCATGGATGAAATCTTTGGTCTCCATGAAAAACTGGTCGGACTGCGACACAAGCTCTTCTGGGAGGAAGAACGAGCGATGGTGCATGTCATCCCATGGGTATTCTGGGGTAGTCAGAGCTTCAATTATCTCCTCATCATTGTTGAAGAAACAAAGAGACAGTTATGATGGACCATCATTGGAGATGGTGATGAGCTGGTTGGGGGAACTAGGCATCATGTAAATGGACATGGTGTCAGACGAAGGAGGTGGTGGGTGAACTTCTTCGATCAAGGTGGTCTCAGACTCAAGGGAATGGTGACAGAGGTCAATGAGAGCCATTCAAAATTTGGGCAGGTCTTGGCAATGGTGGGAGTAATGTCCATACAAGTCACAAAGGGCGCAAGCATGGTTTGTCCTCAATGCCTTGTTCTTGACTAGTGGCGTGGTTGGGAGTTCAACCACGAGGATATTTTCGTTCATATCCATGGCATCCAGATGCGCACGGATCACTGTGATTTCAAGGAAATTATGAGTTGGATGGCCCTGTTGTTCATAGACGGCACAAGGTGGGACTTGTTGTGGTTCTACGGTGGCTTTGGTGTTCTTTCCCCTGGCCCTTTTGGGTTAGGGCGGTGCAGGTGCAGGTGCAGCTGTTGGCTTATGCAGATTGGGTGGGGGGTGAGACTCAACCGCAATAGGTTGCACTAGAGTTAACAGAACCTGGGGCATTGCTGGTTCAATTGGTGGATCTAGATGCCACACTGGGATCCCCAATGTAAAGTTGGGTAGGCTTAAGGTGGCCATGACCAGCTTGCTCATGACACCAGGTGGGGGAAAGAGGAAGGGAATTGTATGGACCAAAGATGAGCCCACATAACTCCTAGTTGGTTGCATGTGGGGGTGAGGTTTTGGTTGCGGCTGTGCGTAATGCTGCTACTGCGGGTGATGTTGCGACTGTTGTTGGCGTTGTGGCTACGAATGATGTTGTGGTTGTGGTTGGGGCTGCGACTACGGTTGCTGTTTGGGTGTAGCGGTGCTTGATGAGACCATGCACAAGTCTGCAGTTTGCTTTTCTGTCGGTGGTGGTGACACCAACGAGAAAGGAGCCATCATGGTGGGATCGGTAAACAACCTAGGGCCCACATTCAATGGTGGGGAGGCTTGAAGCAAATATTTATTCGCTTACACAAATAATATTACCAAAAGACTTGGAATATTAAATAACCCATAATAATATATAAATTGATGATAGAATAGATATGATGGTATATTACAAAGTGAGTGCCATATATATATAAATTGGAAAGGCACTTTGGATATCATCCATGAAAGGATGTGTCATTTTAGAATAGTTGACTAATAACTATTTATTAATTATTAATTATGAATATCAATATGTATTAATATTAATAATTCATATTGATATATATATATATATATATTGTTGTTATTATTTAAGTTTGTTACAAGGCTGGTGTGTTTTCAACCACAGTGTTGGTTACCGGGATGACGTTAGCGTGTGCAGTCGCCTCTTGCGGCTCAATGGTGGTGATGGTAGGGATAACATTGACAGGCACTATAAACCCTTGCGGATCTTTGTAGGTGAGCTGGTCAACCGTCACAATATTCCCTTCATGGGGGAACATCATGACGTGGAAGAAAGTTGACGCTATGACTCGCATGGTGTACATGTAACTCCTCCCAAGGAGGAGGTTGTAGTCTAGTTGGGTGTTGACGACTTCGATGTCGATCAGGACTATCTTCCCAGCTAACGTGATGGGGACATGGGGGAGGATTCCTTGGGATTTAGTGGGGTGTCCATCATAAGCCCACATAGTAATGAAGGACGATTGCATAATTGGTGATCCAAGCTTCTTCCAAACCAAGGTAGACATGATGCACGTGGATGCCCCCTCATCCACTATGCATCGGTGCACAACCAAGTTTCAGATGGACACCAGGATTTGGAAGGCGATAGTGAAGGGAATGTGTGGCTCTCTCTTCTCTATATCAAAGGTGATAAACTTCGAGTCAGAGGGGTCTACTACCCCTAGAGCAGCTAGTAGGGATTTCCGTTGCATTGGGCACGTTTTAAGTACCTCAAGAGAGGACATGACGGTTATCGTTTGGGCCAAATCATCCACAATTCTATAGCTGACTGTAGCTCTAGTTGTGGCATTATTGGCGATTTTGCATATGGGTGGGAGTGGGAACGAGGGTAACTGGAGATGTAGGTTGGTTTTTTTAGATGTGGATGTTGCTGATGAGTCGACAGGTTCGGTGGTGGTACCATACATATTTTGTCTAGTTTGTAAGTTGACCTCTTCAGTAGTCATGACTAGTAGGTGGTGAACACCTATTTTGGCTATGGGCGGTGCCCCCAGAGCATTGGGATTGTCCTGGGGAGGGGAAGCAGTTTCCACCAATCCTTGGACTAGTAGTGGGTTTTGAAGCACCATGGGAGGAGGTCCTTGTTGTGCCTGGTTAGGTTGGGTTTGATAGGCAGCATTGGTGGCCTATTGGGCCTCATTTTGAATGGCCTGCTTGTTAGAATAATCAACCCATAGTATTTACCCACTTAGACATTATTTCATTTGTTTTGTCTTATTTGCCTAGTCCATGAGTCCCACCATGTGCAAGTTGTCAATTGCCTATCCATAGAGGTCAAACTTGCCATTATTGACTCATGGAGCGCTTTGGAAAGTCCTGGGAATCAAATCTGCTTTATTCCTGGCCTCCTAGGCGCCCTTCTGCTTTTTCTGCTTTGTTGACTGCTTTTCCAGTTTTTTAAAGCACATAAGGAAAGCTAGACTAGGTGAGGTGAACTTGTTTTATTCCCCTTTCATCCTCCACTCTTTCCTCCATGCAAAAGCATGTATGAGCTGCCATTTGACCACTCTTTAGCTTGCCCATGCGCCCTTGCTAATTCGTGGGGTCCTTGATAGATTTGGGATCAGCTTTTTACACCTATGGGGGATTTGCCTATTTTGGGTAAGCCTGCTTTATGCTAGATTTGGATGCTTCCTCATGCATTCGATTTGCTCATGTATTCTATATATTCAGCAGCCTATGTTATTACAGGGTTGGCTATTGTACACTCAGTTAATATAATTTTGTGTTACAGCTCCATATTCAGTCTCCATTGTTGATAATTTGCATGATCAATTGTTAATTGCTGTGAGTGAAATTAATCTACTGCAGGCCTGAATTTCTACACTGCTTAGCATGAGCCATGAGGGGACACTCAAATTTGTAATGCCCATAAAAATCAGAGAGTGTACAAGGTTAGTTTGTGCGCAACGGAGTGTTATGTCTTGGTGCATTCTGTCGTGGGGGGTTTTGGGCTAGCCGGTTAGCCACGGCATTATTGGGAGGGTTCGGTAGCTGACCGCCTCCCTGCAGTTGGTTATTGCCTTGGTTGTGGGGTCGGTTGTTTCTAGCTTTCCCTTGTTGATTGTTGGGGGTAGGCTAGTTGGGATGGTTTTGTTGTGCGAACACTTGTCCCAATGGAGTGGGTGGAGCCAGGGTGGGGGATTGAACTTGTTGCACTGGTGGTGCATAGTATATTTGTGGTGGTGGTGGTGCCACAAATGTGGGAATTTGCCCCACATATTGTTGTTTTGGCCAAGCCATGGCTGATCCTACTGTGGTGGCATAGGTTGTGCATAAGAGGTTGTTGCTCCGAACTGAGACATCATTCTAGCATAGTCCGGAGCTTGGTTTTGGTAAGCAACATTAGCAGTGTTTCTTGGTTGTGGTGCCATGGTAGGTGGTGTCAGTTGAGGTTGTGGCTATTGGGAGACCGACCCTATGATGCCATCCGCAGTGTGGGATTCCCCCGGTGTGTCGCAGTAGGAGGTACTTGGATGGGGAGCATCTGGAATGACAGTGTATAGATATCCAGATTGAGAATAGATAAGGTCAAATTGTTGGGCCTTTAGTATGGCCTCTTATTCAGATTGGGGAAGTTCAGATGCAACATCCTTTGCAATGGGTGGGAGAAAAGTCTGAACAAACCAATCCAAGAAGATCCTTTCGTCTAGTTCGATTTTGCATAAGCTACGGCGTCGCCGCCACTCATGGATATGGTTAGTTATGTGAGTGGTAGTGCTTTGGCGAATAGATAACAGGATCTCCACCCCCTCGTCATATCTAAGAGGGAGTTGAAAATGTTGTAGGAACATGAAGGCTAGAGAGTTGAAGTCAGGGTACTTGGCTTGTGGCAGCTCAATGTACCATTTGGCCACGACACATGTAAGGGTGTGTTGGAACATCCTTAGCCTAATGGAGTCATCTATGATGCTGTTGGATGAGCACCATAGATGGAATGTCATTATGTGATTTTGGGGACATTCCCTGGCTTTGCCTTCAAACTTTGGTATGTCTGATGGCAGCATAGTTGGCATGGGTGGCTAGAAAGATTGGTGGCAGATGGGATCATTTGTTAATCTAGCTAAGTCAGGAAAGTTCAGATGAGCCATGAAGGGTAGATTTGACCCCAAGTTGATGTGGGATGGGGCTGCAATGGGGGTGGGGTTTGCAGGTGTATAATGCATTTGCATGGCTAGGGGTGCTTGTGGTGGCACCATTGCGGATGGGCCAATGCCCCCAAGTGTTGTGTGGGGGGAGGTATGGGTGGCAGGAGCATTTCCCCCATGTGTGACGGTAGGGGCAATGTAGGTGGACGGTGCACTCCCCCCCTATGTGGTCGGAGGGGCGGTGTGTGTGGAGGGGCCACTGCCCCAGTGTGTTACCACTGGGCCGGTTTGGCTGGTCACTATGGGTGGTGCCAATTGGCTAATGACAATCTGCATGACTGTGCTTGGACCACTTGTCAAGTTGTGGGTGACAGGTTGTGATGTGGACATTGGTCCACTTGCTAAGGTTAGGCCGGAAAATGGATCCGGGTTTGTACTAGCCATGGGGCTTGATGGTGCGGTGTGGAGGTCTAGTTCAGACTGATATGGGTATGAACCAAAATCAGAGGCTATGTGGCCCTCTTACGGTGTGGGAAATCACTAAGAGTGGCTTTGACGGTAACGATCAAGTGTTCCAAATGGTGGTGGTTCACCTCTTAGGCTTGAGGAAGATCATGGAGGATTAATTGTGTTTGCTTTTGTGTATGAAACTGGTGGGTATGAGTTTTGGACCCTGGTTTCAATTGCTTCCTATTGGCTGAAGGTGATCTCTTGACCACCAAGACTGCTAGAAGACAACTCTTAGCTTGTTCCTCATGGGTGCTTCTACTCAATCGAAAGGGGTCGTTGCCCATTTTGCTTGGCAATTCCTCTCAGCGGCAAGCTACTTTGGGGTTCCTGTAGTACTCCTCACAATGAGTTTCTGGGCAAAGCCCAAGTACTTCCCACAGTTGAAGCAGTCATGGAATTATTTCCTCAAAGACTACAGAATTGATTGAACTTAGTGTAAATTTGGTAAATTTTAAGGCTGACTCAGCGTCATGAACTGCGTTGGGTTAATTATTTGGTATGGTGTGTTGGTTTGCTTGTTTGTTCTGGTATTTGGTTGTTGCAATATGGATTATGAGTTCATAGTAGAGTTCATATCATGGTTTTGTATGCAAACAGAAACATAAATTTGTAAGCAAGTATAGTGATTAACCCTGGATTGTTGGCCTAACTAAATGTCTACCTCTTAGTGATATTCTTCTTCAACCAAGAGAAGGTGCTAGGCTCTCAACACAATGGGACTAAGCCCATCCGTAGATCCTCAGGTCACCTCCCAAGTGCTAGGTTGGTCAACAGGGAGGACGCTTAGTGTTGTGATAATCCCTCCTTCTATACCCCCTCTACCTTCTAGGTCACCTGGTTTTAGTGGTTTGGGAAAAATACCATGGAGTTCCTAGATCTATATGAGCTTACCCTTTATCGAATCCCAGAATACCCTGGAGGGCGATGAATGGGTAGAGGAGGAAGGGGGCAGCAAGATGGTTATTTTTAAGTTAATTTTAGTTATACTAGTTCATTTTATTAAGCCTTAATGATTGATTTAGCATATACACATTGTTCATGGATTGATTTGCAGAAAATAAAAACTAGAATTGAAAGAGACTTGCAATGGTGGACAGAGGTGGCTGGGATGCACTAATAGTCCTCTGAAACTGAAAATTACTATTAATTAAACTTAAATACAACTTCTCTGTGACAGGCCACACATTTTTAACCAAACCCAGCAAGGGGGCCGCGAGATTTTTCCAGAAATGAGCGAGGGGGTCACACAGAATGCAAAAACAACCGCAACTTGAGCTTCTGGGCTGAAGTTGCACTTGTCTGGGGATTAAGTATGCCCTGGACACACCTGTTGGCTAATTAAGAGCGTCCCAGTCTCACCTTTCCTCTTGATAGGAGCGCCCTTCTCCGGAAAGGGGTTTTTTAGTGATGCAGGGTCAGATCTGGCCGACAGTAACTGGTACTGGGGTCATTCTGACTTGGCTTGGCCTAGCAGAGGCTTCGGCACTGACTAAAAAAGGAAATAAAGAAGATTTAAAATAGATCTAACATAAGATTTCTGAAAACTAGGGTAAAATTGAAAAAACTTGAAGACTTGAAATTTTTGGACCAGGGATCCTGTGGGATCGGCCTAGTGGAGTCGCCAAAGCTGTAGTGGGTATTTATCCTCACTACAGGAGCAATAATGGCTCCCTTGTGCCTATAGGTCACAAGGGTAGGTTCCTACTCTTTGAAAACAGGAAAAACGAAAGGGAAAATAGCTTAAACAGAACTACAAACTAAACTAAACTAGAGTAAGCAAATGGCTACAACTATGAACTAGATCTAAGAGCTAATAATAGAGAATAAAGGGGGAGATGAAGCCCTTGTGAACCCTTTTGCAAAAAATGGGTTAGGGTTTGACCTCCTTGAAACCTGCAAGCAACCTAAGCTACTACAATGGAAAACCTGCAAACAATGTCAACAAATAGAATCTACAAGTAAAAATATCAGTTAGAAAGCAAAACAAGTAAACAAACATGAAAAGAAATTATACCTCACTTAGGTGGAAATGGGCCACCATACCCTAGCTCATGGGAGCACCTCTCTCTTGGTTGGGAAGCAATGGCTTAATGAGATGGAGATGAAGGAGAGGAAGAGTGGGTGGTTTGAGAGGCAAATGTCTCAAAGCATCCACGGGCAGCATAACAATAGGCATGTGAGGAGTGTTTTGAGAGTGACCCCCCACCCTCCTTTTATAGTTTTTCGAAGGTATTTTAGGGTTTTAAGCCCTTGGTCAGTGCTTTAGCCCCTTTTTGGGGCCTTTAACCCCTTCTGCCCTAACTTTAGCCCCTTTTAGGGTTTTATCCCCTTTTTTAGGGATTTAGGTCCTAGGGGGCTATTTTGGGCTCCTTTTTGGGGGTTTTAGCCCTTTTCTTCATCCTTGGGCTGTTTTGGAGGTGTGGGGGTCAAATGGAAGGTCTTATGGAGTGAAATGAGTGTTGTGAGATGGTGTCCTTGGGTGGTGTAGGACATTGAGAGCTATGTGGGGGATTTTTGGGTTAATAGCTATGATCAAAGAGTATCAATCGATCATGAAGAATGATGTTTGGGATGTTGTCCCAAGACCAGAAGGGAAGTCCATTGTAAATTCCAAATGGATCTATAAGATAAAGCATGATGCAGATGGTAGCATAGAGAAATATAAAGCAAGATTTGTGGCTCGTGGCTTCTCCCAGAAAGAAGGAATAGATTATGAAGAAACTTTTGCACCTATAGCCAGATATACTTCCATCAGATCGATACTTGCTCTGGCTGCAGTGATGAAATGGAAGATACACCATATGGATGTCAAGACTGCTTTCTTGAATGGTGTAGTGGAAGAGGAAGTGTATGTGGAGAATCCAATCGATTTTGAGACACATGGCAGGAGTCTCATGTGTGTAGATTAAAGAAATCCCTATATAGTTTGAAATAGACACCCAGAACATGGTACGACAGAACTGATGGCTTTCTATCCAGTTTGGGATTTACCAAAAGTAAAGAAGATTCCAACCTTTACTACAAGGTTGAAAAAGGTAACCCAGTGATACTCCTACTGTATGTGGATGATCTGTTTGTAATAGGTATGGAGGGGTTGATTGATGATACGAAGAGGAAGCTTGTTGTCGAGTTTGAAATGAAAGACTTGGATATGATGAATTATTTTCTAGGCATGGAGGTGTGGCAGAGTATGGACGGAATATTCCTTGGACAAGGGAAGTATGCAGTAGAGATCCTGAAGAGGTTTGGGATGATGGAATGCAAGGCCATAACCACACCTATGGCATCAAACCTAAATATATTGAGTTATGCTTCATTAGAAGCAGTTAATGCCATGATGTATCGTCAGATGATTGGGTCCTTGATGTATCTGATGAACACAAGACCAAATATTTACTTTGTTGTGAACACCTTGAGCCAGTTCCTTATAGATCCAAGACATGTCCACTTGATTTCTGCAAATCATATTCTGAGGTACCTGAAGGCTACAATTGATTATGGGCTCAAGTATGAGGAAAATCAGAAGATTAACCTAGAGGGTTATGTTGATTCAGATTAGGCAGGCAGTGCCATCGATAGGAAGAGAACTTTAGGATGTTGCTTTAGTATGGGATCATGTATGATCTCTTGGTTTAGCAGGAAGCGGTCTTATGTGGCACTGAGTACAACTAAAGCAAATTATGTCGCAGCTTGTTCAGCTAGTTGCGAGGAAGTGTGGCTGAGAAAGCTACTGTCTGATTTATTTGATCTCCAGTTGGATGCTACCAGTATATATTACAAAAACTAGAGTTGTATGAAGTTGTTGGAGAACCCATTGTTCCATGACAAGTTGAAGCATATCGAGATCAAGTATCACTATATCGGGGATATGGTGTAGAGAGGAGTAGTGAAGCTCCAGTATCTTGTGACAGAAGAATAGATAGCTGATGTGTTGATGAAGCCATTGGCCAGATTGAAGTTTGAGTACTTCATGGAGAAGGTTGGTGTTCTCTAGATTGGGATTCCCTCCAAGGGGAAATTATGAGACCTAGAGCCATTCTGACATGGTGAGAGGATTAGGTTCCTTCCATGGTCAGATGTAAGGGTTGAGCCATTTTATCATGGTGAGAGGATTGGTTCCTTCCATGTCAAATGTGAGTGTTGAGCCATTCTGATGTGACTGTAGGATTGGTTCCTACATGATCAGATATAAGTGTTGAATGCCATTCTTGGAATGGAGGCACCTGGTTAGTTACCAAGAATACTCAGTCTGGGACTGAGGGGCATTCTGATATGACTGAGGGATGTAGTCTCACATGATCAGATATAAGGGATGATGCCATTCTCTGGGAGAATGGAGGCACCTGGTTAGTTACTAGGAATCCTCAGTCTGGGACTGAGAACCCTTCCGATGCGATGTTTTTGAACATGGTCGGATGTAAGTGCAGAGCCCTTCTGATGCAATGTTTTCGAACATGGTCGGATGTAAGTGCAGATCCCTTCTGATGTGGTGTGTTTGCACATGATTAGATTTAAGTGCAGAGCCCTTCCGATGCAGTGTGTTTGCACATGGTCGGATATAAGTGATGAGCCATTCTGGTGCAATGTGTTTACACATGGTCAGATGTGAGTGCTGGGCCTTTCTGACAAGATGAGGTCAGATGTGAGTGTTCAGCATGCCTTTCTGACAAGATGAGGTCAGATGTAAGAGCTGGGTGGTCCATTCTAACTTAGGGTCAGATATAAGCACTGAATACTTGCATGAAGGCTACGCCTACAACCAGCATGAAAAAGGGTTGGCTCTATAGAACTTCTTATGATGAGAAGAATCAAGAGATAACACCGATGATGATGATCCAAATCAAGTGGTGATCCAGATGTGATGATGATCTAGACTTGATGATGATCCATATCAAGTGATGATCCAGCAGTGGTGATCCAGATCGAATGATGATCCAGATCCCTAGATGAAGAAGACTTGAAGAGGAAGAACACTTGAAGATGAAGGTGACTTGAAGATGAAGAAAACATGAAGACAAAGATGACTTGAAGATGAAGAAGAATTGAAGATGAAGATGATGAGATGATCCAGTCGATACAAAGAAGAAGACCAGTGCTGAAAATTGCGTTGAAATAATACCTTCCTAGTTAAGAGGGAGTGTTGATGTGTTTGTAACTTTGGAATGTATTCACTTGGATATTTCATGTATTGTACCCCGATGTTTATTCCGGGAAGTATCTGTAATGTAATTGAGTCATGTCATACCCTGATGTTCCTATCGAGAGGTTATATAATGTAAACAAGTCATGTCAAGTCATTGTGGTTAACCCTCCTATTGTTCAAGGGTTAAAGTCCCTGCAGTTGCGAGGCCCTAGGGTTACTAGACACTCCTAGAGAAGTCGGCCCTAGTGAGTCATTTTTAAGTCGGGAATTAGTATAAATAGAGAGTGTGCCTCTCTATTTATCACACGCTCAATCACACTCAGTTGTAGCACATAGCTGAGGAAGAAGAAGTTGTTGGGGCTAGAGAGGAAGAGGATAATGTTGTTGGGATATCATCTTATTGTTTTTGGGGCTTTCCTATTGGTGTTGATTCTATCTCTGAGGAAGTTGCGGGGTTTTCTCCTTTATGGTTTCCCTGAGGAAAATATTTTTTTTCATTGTCTTATGTGTTTGATTGTTGTGCTTGTTATTCTCTCAGTTAAAACCCTAAGTTAATGCTAGCTTACATGATAAAAATCTAACAAAATATACGTGACTGGCCATTTATAAACAAAAAACTACATGAACAGAATAGTATGAATTTTATTAACTACAACAAATACATGCTACAGGAAACAGAGAAATAAATAATTGCAAGAACTTAACTACCTAAATAAACTAGAAATAACACTACTTATCTATAAGGATGAGATAACAAAAACTTGTATGAAAATAGAAACCACAAAAAGTGTAGAGTTCTTATTAAACAGAAGGAACATAGTTACAATATCCTTCCCTCAAATCAAACTAACTATCTATCTAATGGATTGATCAATCCCCTATCTCTCTATATGGAGGTGTTTATATACACACCGTTTTTAAGAGGTTGATCAAGTCGACCCTTTAGTGGTCGACTTCTCTTCTAAATTTAGTCAATCATAAAAAGCAATAACAATTTATAGGCCAACACATAAGCATATCCCTTCTTTGGTGTAAGTCTGGTTTTCTTCATTGTGAACGTGTCATGTAGGCTCCTCTTTAGCATGAACAGGGCATCGTGGTGGTGTAACTACTCATCTTTGCACGTGAATAGTGGAGTGGTGGCGAGCGAAGGAAATTGCAAGCTGATGCGCTATCCAAAACATGGATTTATTACCTAGACACGCCAATAACAATTTATTTGTAGGTTGTTTTATATTTTACAGTGCACAAGCTAATGGGCAATCTGGATAGGAGGCTAAAGAACTAGCTGCATTGTAAAAGGATACACTAAGCGTTAATCTAGGGAAACATGGAAATCCACCAGCGAATTTCGCACAATGGGATGGATGACGAGGTAATAAGCAACAACATCATGACAGCGACGATCCTCTAGAATGTTCCCTCCTTTGAATGCGTGAGCAGTGAAAATAGCATGGAGAAATTAATGCACCCATGATCCTTCTAGATTGTTGATTATGTTATCATCCAGGCATGTGGTCAGCAGAACGGTTTGCAGATTGCTTCAACTTTTAATGCCTGCAATCAGTTATGGACAACATGCAGCCTGATTAACGAGCTGGACGGAGAGCTACATGATGAAATGGACAGTGAGCTGGACGGCGAGCTATGTGATGAATTGGAGAATGATTTGGACCACGATTGCACAGATTGGGATGAATGGAAAGCTGAAGGTGCTTTATTTCTAAATTCACCCAATCATACTACATAACCTGCAAACAAATATGTAAATCAATTAATATATTAAATATGCTTTAAATAATATAGATTTGAGTTAATAAAATCACAAAAATGATATTAATAACCAAATTTGAATAAACATTAAATTTGTTCTTACCTTGTGCTGAATAACGATCTGCATGACATAAAATACATGAAAGATAATAAAATATGCATTTAAATGTGTTATTTTAACGCCAAAAATGATAACAAAATGAGGCTCAACAATGAGTTTGTGCACTGCAAGAACAAAGAGAATGGATGACGAAGCAGCACTAGAATAACGATTGGACTAGTTATTTCAGGTTGAGGAAGGCCTCTTTATTGCGGGTTTTCACCAACGCATCGAGAAGGATCAACTTAAGGCTTGGCATGATCACCATATAAAAAACAAATAGTCTCAGTAAGGATATTTGGTGTTGTTATATGAAAAAAATTTCATGAAGCATCCAGGTAAGTTACAGAGGCATTGACTAGGTCCATATCTTACTAAATCCATTACTTCAGGAGGTGCAATTAAACTGCAGTAGTTAGATGGAGCGATGCTGTCTAAGCTAGTGAATGGTAGTAGGTTGGATCCCTATCCAATGAGCCCATAACCATGTGATTCTTTAGGAAATCCACAATGAAAAGAGAAAGAGAGAGAGAGAGAGAGAGAGAGAGAGAGAGAGAGAGAGGATGGATATATAGAAGGATGGTGCACCAAGGGGAGGTGGATGTGCAAGTAGGGGAGTTAGTAGCACAATTAGGAAGGTCTATCGCAACAACCACAGGGCCGCGATGTAGTCAAATAAGAAATAAATATAGATAGTTAAAACAGCTAACCGACAACGCTTTTGGAAGTGATGCGTATTAATGGAAGATACGACCGTTGGATTGCCAGGATTGATGGCAGATTTGGGCAGTTAATGCATGATTTGTTCATGATGAGGTAAAGAATATCACGTTGATTTGGTCATGACAGGTATGGATCAACTTGATTCCATAAGAAGGGGACAAATTTGGTTAGAATACACCATTGTGCAATATTGAGCATAGTTATAGAGTTGCAGAGGAGAGTCAGAGTGAGTTGTTAAGTGAAGAGAGGGTTAGTGACTGTTGAGCACTGTGAGGCACTGGTGCAACATGCAGAGTGAACCAATCATGGTGGATATTTCAAGTGAATGGGAATCACCTATCAGAATGGTAACCATCGAGGAGGAAATCACAAGGATGATGATAGGATCATCATCGGTTTCGAAGAAGAAGAGGAAGGGACAGAAGTGTAGTTCCCTGACGCCAAAGAAGAGGCAGACTAGAACATCTGTGAGGGTAGGAGAGGAAGCTGTGCAGATGGGTCCATAGAGCTCAAGAGTCGAAGAGTTAGTAGCTCATGCATGGGTATCTACTGAGGATATCCCGAGGTATATACCTCCTTGTTGGCCCGGTGGGCAATCAAGGAAGCTCACCAAAAATAAGAAGTACCAAGTGAGGATGCCAACGATACCACAGGGGATGGTATGCACTATAGAAATCGTGCCTGTGCTGATCAAAATGAAGTATGATGACTATGAATTGCTTGCACTGGACAATGTTACGAAGTAACCATATGTGTCGATAGTAGCAGTAGGAGGCGACCCAATAGAATGCAATCCGTAGGATTGGGTGACCAGGATGAATAAAGTGGGATTGTTGTGGTTGATTAACATGTCACATTTTGGGTGGTTAAATGAGGAGAATGTATGCATAAAGCAGCTTTTGGCTTGTTTTCATGCAGGGACATTGTGACTGGAAACACTAGTTGAAATCACATTGGACTTGATCTATGACATCATGGGGCTGCCTAAGGATGGGTTAGAACCCTCGTAGTATTTTAGAATCAAGGATAGTGACAGGAAGCTTATGGCGAGGTTGAAGAAGCATTATGGGTTGTAGGGAAATGGGTGGGATTACCGCATTGACAATATCAATGACCATGTGGTGCATATTGGTGCAAGTATTTTGGCTAGAAAAGTGGTTAGGAATAACCACCCCATTCAATGTAACTCGGTGGTTATTGTGTACATAGAGAAATGCATGGAAGGTGTACAAATGAACTAGTCACTCTTTCTAATGAACCAGTTGGTGGAGGATGCAGTGGCAGTTCAGGATGGATCTTGATCTTGATCATTGATCTTGATCATTCTCATGGCTTAGATGGATCCATATGACTATCAAGGAATGGAGGTAGAAGCGTTAAAAGTGTGTAAGGGTTCCCATTACCGAAATCTCTGGTAGGTAAGGGAACCTGAAATATTGAAGGACTGTGTGATCCAATTTTGGGTCTATTAGGAAGCATTGTAGGCGGTAGATATGAAAGTTCCTTGGTTATCAAATGAATCTACGACTAAGTATCAATAGATTGTTCGGTTTGCAATTGAATCACATGCAATTCATGTGTAAGTGCGACGTGAACCCGAAAAGCAATGGTTGTTGAGGCCTTACAAGTTGTCTAATGGATAATTTGAGGCGACTGTGAATGATTGGCTTGTGGCATGGACATAACTGATCATTTTGGAGGGACTATCGACAGGAACCCCACCAGATGCACCTGTTGATCACAGGCATAAGGATGACCAGTAAAGTCACCATGAATATGATACATAGTCGACAGAGACATCCACTGACCCAAGATCAAAGCAATCATTTTGACGAGTCAAGGACAAAGAAATGGTATCAACAAGGTGAAAACAGTAGCGTGTACCAAGGATGGAATCATAGTTAAATCGAATTGTCAAAGTGGTTATAGATTCAACAGATACAGTAACAAAGTAGATGAATAAATCCACGCAGGAGGGATTCACGAAGATAAGAAAAAAAATTATTTTTTGTATGATGTTGTCTTGAATAGAGCACCAGAAGGAGAGAATCTGTAGGACTTTGGCTCAATCAAAACTGGGACCTGTGTTCAAAATGTTCAAATTCCCCTGACTACGATTGAGACTAGCAATGAGGATTTGAACACCTCCATGCAACAGTTGTAGGACTTGTCTATCGATATCAATGTTTTTTCCACACAGACGTTGGTACATATGCAAAGAGTAGCCAACCAGTATTTGGCAGATAGAGAAAAAAACATCAGCGGTCAATTTTTGTAATCACAGCAAAAGGAAGTGGAAGCACAGAAAGAAGTTGAAGCATTGAATATGGCACAAGAGGAGTTGAGGGACAAGAGAACCAAGGAGATTGAGGAATTTAAAAAGGAGAAAGATCAACTAGTATTCAAGAAAGCAAAAATTTGGGACCATAGGCTATAGTTGGAAAATGTCATCTCTGAAGTATGTCAATGAGTGTCAGAAGCTGTTGCGGATAAGATATAGAATCAAAAGTGCAGTGGCTCAGGATGATCATCATGTAGTTGGAGCGCAACAACAATATTGAATGCTCCAATGCATCCGGACAGACCACTTGAACAAATTGTAGAGAGAAAGAGTGCCATAGAGGATTTGGAAAAACAACTCAAAGAGATGGAGAAGGAAGCAAAGAAAGTCAAGGACACAACTATGCAATTTTGGGGTAGCGTATTCTAGGATGAGCAATTGGTACAACAAACCAAGTATTTGGAGGAGGTATAGGGGAAGCCAATGACACTAAAAATGACATTGAGAGCAATGCCACTTGTTTTTTAGATTATAAGGTTTGTAGAGTTGAAGGAACTGCAATAGCATGTCGGGAAAGAAAGGGAAAGACAACAGAGGCACAGTGAGCAGCTAGATGAGTTCCAAGATATTGAAGTGCAACTTTCTATTAAGGTAGTTGTTGCACCAAAGGCCACGTAGAAAGGAAAAAAGGAGGTCACTGAGAATATAGTGGAGCACCCATTAAAGCACGATTTTACTAGAGGTCTAGAGATTGCTAGGAAGGTTCAAGAACAGGTGAAAGCGATTACTCAGCAGTACTAAGAATTCAAGTTGAAGATTAATGAGTACACCATGTCCAGCTAATGTGGCTCAAGGGAAGACCATAAGATTGTGTTGGGGGCCTATTGTCATAAATTTTTGGGATAGGGTAGTTGCACAACATCACAGATGTTGTGCAAGCTCAAAGACACCGCGCAAGTGGAAGATGGCGTGCAAGATGAAGAATGGAATTTTTTATATATTTTATGTCATATTTTGTAGTTTTGGACCATAGTTTATGGATATTGGTCATTATTTGGTAGAATCAGTTTAGAGTTAGTTAGGAAGATTGTCTATGTGGACCTTGAATATAAAGGTGCAATCCTATAAGTAGATGTTGAATTGTAAGTGTTAGAGAATTTTTTCTTCATATTTGTTGAAAGTATTTTTGGAGAGAACTTGTTGATCTATGAACTATTTTGGAGAATATTTGACTTCATGCGAAAGTAATATGACATGACGAAAGTTGAGCTGAATTATTGTGTCCTTTTTTGTTTTCCTATTTTACTGTTTCCTGCGAATTAATTATAAATTTAATGTGTATTTGCGACATGGATCTGTAAATTATGCAATGATTCCCTTCTTTAAATGATGTTATTATGTTGGATATGTTTGCACATTGACATGTTTATGGTAGTTCTAATATAATGATGTGATCCATTGAATAAGGATATGATTTTGTTAATGCATAAATAAATGATCATATATGTTAATGTTGTGCTAAGTTGATAAGTAGATGCACATTGTCCTCTCTCCTTCCATGGAAACTTGTTTTCGTCATCTGTCCTTCGAACATCTTAGGTGAGACTTCATCCGATATGCAAGTGTCACTTGAGGGGGTAAAACCTGTCTAGGTTGGTGGTTTGGGTGTCTATAGAGTGGGAACCCCCGTCAACTAGTTTTGTCGAGTTAGTTGTGTCAACATGCCCATTTTGAGTCCCCTTAGGTGAGGAGCACTAGTCTATTCCTACATTGTTACTATGTATTCCATCCTTAAAAGTGGGAAAAAATCCCTTGGTTTCTCTACAAGGATTTGCTTGGAAAAAATAGGTACAAATTACACTAAAGGTTTCAAATGTGTTGATGTAATTGTAACTTCGGAATGTATTCACTTGTATTTCTTATGTATTGTAACCCGCTGTTTATCTTGGGATGTGTTTGTAATGTACTTGAGTCATGTCATGCCCTGATGTTCCTATCAGAAGGTTATATAATGTAAACAAGTCATGTCAAGTCATTGTGGGTAACCCTCCTATTGATTAAGGGTTAAAGTCCTTGCAGTTCTAGGCTACTAGGGCTATTAGACTCTCCTAGAGAAGTCGGCCCTAGTAGGGTTTTTTCAAGTCAAGAATTAGTATAAATAGAGAGCTAGGCTTTCTATTTAACACACACTCACTCACACTCAGTTGTAGCACATAGCTAAGGAAGAAGAAGACACTGGGGCTAGGAAGAAAGAGGTTACTGCTATCGGTAGATGATCTTACTGTTTTGGGGTTTTACTTTTGGTGTTGATTCTATCTCTGAGGAAGTTGTGAGGTTTTCTCCATTTATGGTTTCCTTGAGGATAAGCATTGTGTTCATTGTCTCTTGTGTTTGATTGTTGTGCTTGTTATTCTCTCAGTGAAAATATCCTAATATTATGCTAGATTAATGTTAAAAATCTAACAAAATGATGCATTTATATCATAACCAACATAGATCCATGTTAACTTCAGACATATTAGGCACCAAGAGGGAACCAAGAACTAAAATGAAAATCTCCCTTTGATTAAAAGATCTGAAGTTAAGATGGATCTACATTGGTGTTATTACACACACACGCATGTCATATTCCTTCTAATAAAAATTGCTTTAAATTCCTCTTCTTTCAATATGTGATATGTCAGAAGCTCTTATTAATGATATTCATTAATTTGGAATATTATTTTTGAAAGAGGTAGCAATTCCTAATGGATATAATCCATCGTCTCAAGATTGGAAATCACCAGAAGCATTGAACCTTCAAGGAGAAAATGTAGAGGACATAATGAAATGGTATAAAAATAAATAAATAGGTAAGTATACAACCAAACTAGGATACTCATCAAGGGTGGAGGAATTGCAGTCAAAAGAAATAGTTTGGTGATGTAAAATTGTTAGGAATTCAGAAAGTCCTCCCAAATTAAGTATTTTTCTTTGGCTTGCATGGGACAATGGACAAAAAAGGAATTTGAATGGTCCTACACCCCAGAAAGGTGCATCTTGTGTAAATGTAGTGAGGAAACAATGGATCATGTATTTGTTTATTGTCCTTTATCTAAGGCTATCTAGAATGAATTATTACAACTATTTCTGGAACAAACAAATGGGACAGTCATATTTGGTTGAATGTTTTTTTCTAATGGCTATCTGATAAATATGAAAAAGCTTTCAAGGTTTTTCCTCGATTTGTGGATTTCAAAAAATAGTATGTTTTTTCAAGGAACGGAACTAAATACAGCCCAGGAAGCCCATAAAATCTGGGCCTCCTTTAAAGGTAGTTGAAAGCCTTTAAAAGAAAAACTATCACAGAATTATAGAGAAACCAAATCTAGCATTGATCATGAAAAATATTGGGGTTTCTAAAATAAACCTTATCAAGGACATCCAGGAATGTGTTTGGTAGGGTCCATTCTGTGCATTAATTCTTCTCATACTTTATTTTGAAGTATGTTGCGGGACAAGAGACAAACAATAGAGTTGAGTTTTATGGCCTTTGAATTTTGATGAAGGTAGCAAAGGAAAAATAACGTAAAATTTTGCAGGTCTATAAAGATTCCAAGCTTCCGATGGACTAGGAACATAGCAGATGCAGATTTGAGAATATTCTATTATAGCTCCAATAATGAATCTGGTGCTGGATATTAAACACTATTTTGATGAGAATTTATTCGTCAATCATAAATATATAAAGACAATTCAATACAAGAGTTGAGTCAGCTCTAAAGAGGTTGTGCCATTGCAAGAGGGATCCCTAACTATTCAGGGATTCTGAGAGGGGGCTCATATTTCTAGTAAGGATTTGTCTCTTTATTAGTTATTTCTAGTGTAGAATTTTGATAGTGGAATCTTAGTAGCTTCTTGATTTTTGGTTTTTGTAATAGAAGTGGATTTGAAAGGATCTTTTTATGAGAAGAAAGGTTGTTTCAAAAGACCTTCGGAGAATCTGCATGATTTCCCATAGGATAGAGGAAGTGTTTTTCATAGTTGCATTTTTTGTACAAGGCCCAAAATACATGCTCCAAGGCCTTTCTAGGGATATTGATGTATATTTTGATTTCACTTGAAAAATCGAATATAAAGATTTAATTCTTGGGAAAAAAAGAGTTGATAAATATTTTTTGTTAATCAACAATAAATTTATTATCAATTTATTAATCCTTTTGTATTAAATATTATATTCAACCAAATCAGATGGAAAAATGGGATAATGTTACAATCTCTTCAATGTTGCACAATAGAATGCACCTAGATTCTCTCAGTAAAATAATTTAGGGAAAAGTCAGGATGGGACTAAGTTTCCTTCATTCCTAATAGTCCAGAGATTTGGAAATGTGAGGGTATGTCTCCAAATTATATCAGTGGCACCATCATACATAGGACGGATGAACATCCCCACTTCCATCTTCATTATTACCTAAATAAAAATAGACCCTTAGCAAGCTACTAGCCAATTTAACCAAACCATCCCAATAATCAAGCTAAAACCCTAATCTAACTCAAGACTCTAACCAAACCAATTAACAAGATCAAAACAAAAAGTCCTCACATGTAAAAACCAAAAAGAACATAAGCTTGAAAAAATATTTCAACATAAACATACACAATCTGAGCAAGAGGAAAATGAGATATATCATCCAAAGGGATATTTCTTTGGCCAATAAATCAATGCAAGTCACCATGAAAAATAGGTGGCAGAGTTTCACCTAGATCCTAATAGTGTAGAGTGGTTCAGAAAAAACACCTTATAGATATTAGAATGTGAGTGTAATACTGTAGCCTTTATATATTTTGTTGTGCTCAATCAATCCAAGAAAATCAATTCCAGGGAGGATAGGTAAATACCATGGACAACAAGATACCATTGGGTAGTGGAGAATGAAAGGGGATACTATGCATCTTTCCTAAGACACAAGTTTGGTCTTTTGATATAGTATCCACATCCATATGTAATAGGTTTCAATTTATAACTAAAATACATTGACAAATAAGTTAATGCAAGGAAAAATACTCAATGTATAGGATTCTCAAAAGTCACTAGGAATGCAGAAATGATCCACATGCAAGATATTCATTCTTCACTCTAATCCTTGACAATTTTCATCATTATTTTTCCAAAAGTAAAAAAACCACAGTAAGAAAAAATAAAATGAGCTTCTTTTTTACCATACTAGAAAATAACATATATCAAGATTGCCTCACTAGCAAGGCTATATTTTTCACAGTCAATAGAAGGAAGTGATAGTCTGCCAATACTTTCCTTCATCCTTGATAGCGTCTCTAGAATTCCTTCAAAAGTGTCCCTAAAAATTGATGCTTATGTATCACCACTAATTCTCCCTCCAACTGATTTTAGCTCTAAGCTTATTTTACCTTCTTCACTTGATTCCAGATCCATTGTATTTGGCAGACCCCACTACTGCACATTGAATCTGGGAATTCTTGATTCTGTATGGGAAATGGAATCCTTTGTATCCTTAGTTTCCTTACCATATAAGTGAAGTTGGAGTGGTGAGCTATGATCTAAACTACTCCCTCAGATTGGTGAAGGACTAGAAATAAATGGAATAGAATTCTCAGTTTCTTCAATTGAAACATAATGTGGAAAAGCTGTAGAATGTGCTTGTTCTCACTTAGCTTGTGCAACTACTATAGGATGCGTCATATATGTAGATGGGGTAGAAATGTCAGAATCATTTGATATATTTCTAAATTTTACTTATTTTGCAGTATCTTACCTATAACATAATCCAAAATGATAAGAACCACAAAGGAAGGAAAATATGAACATTAATAAGTGGGCATCTAAATATAACAACAAAAGGTAGAAAACTGTAATTTGAAACACAATTGAATTAATATAAGACTTACACTTTTCTAAGCTTGTTTTCTTTTTCTAAATGAAACTATGTAGATAGTGACACACCATCCAATTTCATTATTGTAGCATCGTTTATATTCACCTTAAATTTTGATGAACATATCACCTTTTCTAATGAAGGTTCAATTCCATATTTTATAGGGGAAACTTGCTCATGATTGCAAATAGACAACTACTTAGCTAATTTCTCTTGGTTAAACTTCTTTTAGCCAAACTACCCATTATCTTTCTTAAGGCCTATGTTATTTTTCTTTGTTGGGGTCACACAAGATTTCTTCACCCTGATGCCCTTGAATTGTATTCATATTGCTCAACCTCACCCTTTTGTGCAACATAAGCCTTGATAGGAGGTGTGCTGATTGAATTGACTTGCCTTGAATCTAAATTTGAAACATCTTCCTTATTTTAAGAAGGTAGCACTGGTGGAGTCATGCTTTGTAGCTTTTGTTCTTCAATTTTTGGATCAGTCAATGATTCAGTAGATATTTTGGCATCTTCACTCATATCATCCTTATCTCCAATCTTCCATTTATACATATTCTTAGAGAACATTGAATCTTCAAACCATGGATCCATGTACTTCTCCTCTACCCATTTAGTAGGTTATGAAGAAAAGCTTATAAAGGATTGATATGAATCTAAAGACACCACGGGTTTCTTACTACCTCCTATTTATGTTGCTTCTTTTTGGATCAATGTGTCTACTATGACACATTCCTCATTTCCCTTAAATGACTTCTTGTCATTATCAAATCATTTAGTATAAGATTGTTCATCTGCATAAATCTTGTATGCATCCTCCTGTCCAGTCACACCAGTTGCCATTGGCTCCACTAAAGTAGTTGAATCCTATACAACACATGCATACATAGCTTCCTGATCCTAGTGACGTTGTTTAGAGGGAGGAGGCACTACAACAAAAACTGGATTTAGCGTCGAATTTAGCGCCAGATTTTAGTGTAATTTTTTCATAATTGTGGTGAACAATCCGGCGCTAAACCAGGTGCTATTGTACATTTTCGTAAAATGCCGTCTATTGCATCTTTTTTTTCATCCTTTTTAACGTCCATTTTTGTGTCCATTTTTGCACCCAATTTTTTGCATCTAATGTTACACCTTTATTTGCGCCCAATTTTTCAACTTCTATTGCATCTTTTTTCGCGTCCTTTGTTACATCCTCGTTTACACCCACTTCCACACTCATTTTTGCATCCAATGTTGCGTCTTATTTTGCTCCTAGATTTTCATCGAGTCTTACACCCAATTTTGCACCATGTTTTACATAAAATTATGTGTCCAATTCTGCATCTAGGTTTGCATCCAATTTTGGGCCCAATATTGTGTCTAGTTTTGCATCAAAATTTACTTATAATGTTGCATCCCCATTTGCATCTAAATTTGTATCTTGTTTTACATTTTTTTTTGTATCCATGTTTGTGCCAAATGTTTTATCTCATTTTGCATCATATTTTGCATCTAGGTTTGCACCTAGTGTTGCATCCCGATTGATGTCTTTTTTTGCATTTATGTTTGAGCCCAATTTTGCACCCAGTGTTGCACCTAGTGTTGTGCCTACTTTTGCGCCCATGTTTGTATCTAATATTGCATCTATTTGTGTGTCCAATGTTGCATCCCATCTTGCATTCAATATTACGTCTAGTTTTACATCCAATGTTTTGTCCTGTCTTGCATCTAAAATTGTGTCTCGTTTTAAGTTTTTGTTTGCGCCAAATGTTGCTTCCAGGTTTGCACCTGATGTTACCCCTAGTTTTATGTCCATCTATACACCATATTTTGTGGTCAATTTAATGTCCAATTTTACATCTAGTTAGGAATCCCACTTTTTCATCTAATGTTGCATCTAGTTTTGGACCTATTATTACATCTAGTTTTGAGTCATTAATTGTGTCTACTGTTGAGTCTCTTTTTGCATCCAATTTTGCGTTTAGTGTGACATCCATTTTTGTGTCCACATTTGCGTCTGACATAAGGTCGTATTTTGTGTCCACTTTTGTGTTTGGTGTGACGTCCACTTTTACATCATGTTTTGCATTTAGTGTTGCGTCTAATATTGCATCCATCTTGCACTACTACATTTTTTACCTTTAAAAATACATTACAATATCATTAGGGCATGGAGGAATCGAACCACCAATCTCCTGCTTGTAAAGCAGGTGCTCTTCCATTGAGCTAGCACCCTCTAAGAATCAGGAAGATGAGAAATATTAACACATAGATTTCATCATTTGTAACTCTAATAAAAAACAATAAGATCCAAAGACAAACATGCATAAAATCCAATTTATTTTTCCAAACACACTAATAAGAAAAACAAATCTACCATGCTTAGGCAACAAAATATCCTAAACAATTACGCAATCTTATTGTCATGCAACCATTCAATATCCCCCTACACCCATTTCATGGAAGGTCACCCTTTAAGAGGATAAAATGCTTTAGTTCACTAGTTTTCAAAAAGTGTTGCAACTCATTGGATATGCAATCATATTCCTCATACAAAATAAAATGAACACATCTTGTTTAACCAAGGCCAACATGTACAAAGTTCTTAATGGGAAAATGGTTCATCAATTTGTGTTAATCTACATATGAAGATTATTATATAGGAAAAAAAATTGGAGTTGGATGTGGTGCCTCTATGTTAATTGTTTGAGTATTAGGGTAAAAGTCTTTGTAGCATAAGCAAGGAGCCTCTTATGGACTCTCTTGCAACATTTGTGTTGCACCAAGTACTTGCATCACTCTAAAGAAAGGTCAAGGAATAGCATTCACTGTGATGTACAATAATGCATGAACAATGCCATAATTATCCTCTCATAGCCCATCCTCACCCACAAATGTCAAAATGACAAGTTCTTGCCTTGCTCTCTCGAAGAATGAGAAGTTGCTCAAGAACAATGGATGGCAACCATTGTCATGAATGCTAAGCTAGCTAATGATGGATAGGAGTCCACTTTGAATGAAAACATAATTGATGTTCATGGATTTGTGTGATTGCCTCCTCTCATGCCTTAATGGCAAAGCTTTAGGGTTGCTATATTTTGGGTGCTAAGTGATATTTATGGAAAATCACTAAATGTGAATTCC
This sequence comes from Pseudotsuga menziesii, assembly GCA_001517045.1. Taxonomy (NCBI): domain Eukaryota; kingdom Viridiplantae; phylum Streptophyta; class Pinopsida; order Pinales; family Pinaceae; genus Pseudotsuga; species Pseudotsuga menziesii. The sequence goes on along the minus strand of LPNX011226499.1, from coordinate 138,336 downwards.
TAGTTGCCAATTTTGATAACTATTTTTATGCTCTTTAAGCAATTTGGATTAACATTTTAAATGTTATTAGGTTGTGACATAAGCTACATAACCCATTGTTTATGTATAAATGTGTAAAATGTACATTGATATTATTGATAGTTAAAAGAAGCAGTATACAAACAAACAAACTCATCATATCAAAATCACTCTGAATAAGAGCAACAATCAATAGAACTCACCTTCCTTCACATGACAAATGGACTAACTTTGGATAATTCTATCAAAGTAATATTTATCCCATCATGCAATCATAACATAGCAATAATTATGTATTTTAACTCACTAAACACATAAGGGATATCTTTTTCATAGGAGGGACTACCCACCTACTTTAAGCTTGGACTTCAATATTTGTCATGGTCAGTGATAGTGTTCATTATTACTTGATATTTTCACCTACAATTTAATCTACCTTCATTCGCCATGTCCTAAATCATCAATCTTATAAGCAAAGAGCATTGATACTTTGAAAATAAACATATAACACTCCCTTCTAGTGGGACCTAATGATGCCTATTACAACTAATATTGAATGCAACTACCATTAGTACTTTAAAAATAAACACATACCTCTCCTTCCTAATGACGCCTACTACATATAATCTACCTTCATGCTCCATGTTCTAAATCTTTAATATTGTATGCAACTACTATTAGTTCTTTAAAAAAACACATAACACTCCTTCCTATGGTACCTAATGGTACACGTTGCCTAAGGAGAAATATATGTTGATTTTGCACAAGAAAAATTAATATATACAACATAATCGGCACTCGCAATGAACAAGTAGTGCAAACTTTATCCCTTCCAATATATAGGTTACCCCCTTGAATGGAACTACCATTAGTACTTTAAAAATAAACACATACCTCTCCTTCCTAATGACGCCTACTCAATAATGATACTCTTGGATATCAGAGTTGGACAGCTAAAATGTACACAGGAACTATGACACAACACAGTCTTGCACCCATTTTTTCTTAAAATATACTCACTGCAAGAATTAAAGGTGAATGCGTTAAAAGGACTGAGCACTACACAATCACCTAAATATTATTCTGACTACAAAGCACTCACACTATCATTTATAATCCTGAATTGACGAAGAAAACAATGAATGGTTATCCGTTAGGAAAGCTTGTTCCAGATAAAAGAGAATGAAGTGATAAACTATTCATGACAGAGACATGGGAGATTATCCACTAAGTAGAATCTACTTTTAGCTTCATAAAGAGAGAGGTAGTTCGAGTAAAAGGAATAAATATGTCCTCCATGCTCGTCGTATTGTATTAGATAGTCATCCCAACAGTCAGCTCAAAAACGTTGTGACAGATTATATAGTATTCCAACAGTCAAATTAATGGTAATGGTAGACAGGCAGTCTGTTTTTTAAATGTTGTGGATTATATTAATGTAGACAGGAAACCCTTTATTTATTTGGGGGCTTTGGACATAGTATAGTATAGATTGCAATTTGTGTTGCATAATATTGAGTTTTCAATGGTCTAAGCAGAACATAGAGGAAAAGAGTTCAAGGGATAGGAAATCCAAAAGAAATGAGGTTTCTTAGGGCTACTCTGATCACAGTCACAATAACTGTATGCATCTTTTTAGCATTTTCATTGGGGTTGGCTTCTTCTGCAGGATCATGCAATACAGGTATATTACTTATCCATAATTATTAATCATAAATAAGTAAAATTTGAGTTGGTCTAAGTATTAAGAATATGTTTTTTTGTTTTGTTTTAAGACTTAATAATATGTTTTTTTGTTTTAAAAGTTGCAAGGTAAAATACATATACATTAAAAAAAATTAAACATTTAATAAGCACCCTGCAGCATAGCATGCTACATGGATATGAACAACAGCTGAGATATAAACCTTTGGATTTAATCCAACTGTTCATATCCCACTAACAACAGCTAAATGGTGCTTATGGGATCTGATCCAACTATTCATATTTCACCAGCCTCAACTGGGTATGCTTATTGGATCTGATACAACTATTCATATCCGGCCAACTACAGCTGAGGTGCTTATTTAGCACAACTAAACTAAGTACAGGAGAAAAGATAAATTCAGTAGTCAAATCCCTTACAATCAAAGCTCTCATTCCATAAATTTGAAGTCGGGCTAAGCTGAAACTAGTTATTATTATTGATTGTTTAATACTGTCACTGATAACTTTATCTTTGACTTTATCTCCACATTGTTTGAATTGCAGGTGATTGTTCCAAGGATGCAAGGGTGTTGGTAACAGATCAAGAGGCAGATAACAACACAATTGTCCCTACTTATAACTCACCTGATTCTGTGACCAGAAAGGACCAATACCAAGAGAAAACCAGCACTAGCAAGAAAGTTTCAGCGCACATAAGCTCTTCACCTCAGGTTAACAGGAAAGGCAAAGGATTCACGAGATCAATGGACGTGAAAAATAGTCATAGGAAAACGGATGTTAGGGTTCTTGGAGACTATGTATAGTCAATAATGATACTCAAAATCGTATCTAGATTCTATATTTCTTCATCTATAAAGACACAGAAACTCATATGATACACTCTTATCAGCTTTATATTACTGAGCAATGTATGTTAGGAAACATTTTTGCCGATCTATCAATGCCATGTACCTATTACAGAAATAAAACATGCCACTCAACTGCTAGCTTCATTTTTTGAGTACACGAGATCCTCTACTCAAGAAAGGTCGTGCTGAATATAGAGATATCAGTCGTCTTCGTTGAGTACTGAATTTAAAACTAGACTTAGGCTCATTGGATCCATCCTTTCTATTCACTCCATAACTGGCTAATGGACTCCATGATAACTACATCCTGCAGGGAACTAAGACAAGCAGTTCTAAGGAAGAAAACCATCAGAGCAGGTTGATTAAAATGTAAACAACAGGACAATCTGAGGAAAATAATATAGGAGTTAGCTAATTTTGGAGCACATCCCATGTGAAGTTGAAGAGAAGTGAAGTTAAACTTCTAGGACAACTTGATTAATAATATAGAATCATTACTAGATCAATTAGTTAATTAAAAATTTGCAATTGATGTGGTCTATTACCACAAACTGCATAATGCAGTATGACAAAATTCTTAGCTTTCTTGTAGGTGGGTATTTTTTGCAGGTTTGTGAGCTGTTTTATCTTCCATTGAAGGGGTTTTGCATACATTCTGCATATTCTCGACTTTTTTCCTTTCCTGTTCAATGGCATCTTCAAATATGTCCAAAAAACCACCCTAAAATCCCCATGAAAATGTGGTGTAGGAGCAGATTGGAGCAATCTGTATTTGGACATCTGATTTTTTATGTTTCTGGTTCATGGTTTTAACTTTTGACACATTACACATTTACCTTAGTTTGTGAAGAACGATCCACCCAAGCACTTTCCTGTCCTTTGGTGAAATTCTTGCAATGCAATTAGACTACATCAATTAGTAGAAAATGTTTCAAATGCAACCAAAACATATCTGAAATCTGAGACTTGAAAACCTAGTTGCTTATCTTGGGATTTTATCTTCCTATTTAACTCTTAGTTGACAGAGACCAAAAATACCATGGCACTGCAGTACATAAATTTTACCATTAAGCATGCCTTCAAGGACAAAATATCAAACAAAATTGTATGCATTGAGTCCCCTAAGACCTTTGTCTGACTTTATGCTTAAGTTATTGTTGAAAAAAAACATCTTAATTTTTGTGTAGTCAATAATGATACTCAAAATCGTATCTAGATTCTAAATTTATTCATCTATAAAGACACAGAAACCCATATGACACACTCTTATCAGCTTTATCACAATGCAACCATACCAATCGTTCACAACGTTATACACCATTTTGATTGCATCAATGCATTTTAATAGGAAGATAATGCATTCCTCAATAAAGTGGTTAACCAAAAAACTATGGTTGTCAAACCACATAACAAGTAGATGCTTCAGGGTTTCAACATCAGTGAGTGTTTTTATCCAACTTGAAACTCTCTCCAAGTACAATAATAATTGTTATCAGTCATAGGCATTCCCTACAACAATTTTTCAAGTTTTGGTGGCTAAATGTATTGAAATCAAAAATCTTTGAAATTATATATAGAACTCAAAAAAAACTACTTACACCCAACAAGTTCCCTCCAATGATCCAAGTTGAAAATCATTTTTTCCCCAAGCCAAAAATCTCTACGCCAAGCTCAAAAATAACTAGTGTTATAATATTAACCTTCTCTCTTGTTATCATATTTACCTTCTTTCACTTGACAAATAATGTTTTGAGGATTTCATATAATGACCTACTTTTAAATAAAAATGGGGCCCTCCAACAAGAAGAGAAATAACTAAATAAAAACACACGATAACTCAAGGGACAGTTAAACATCACTTAAGGAGGTCAAGGAAAGTAAACTCTTCGCATTTTCTTACTACAAGTAATTGAATGAATACCTAATAGTAAACTATTGTAGTATCTAGATTTGTTTTATGAACAAACAATGACTAATGCATGAAAAGATAGAAATAAATCGACGTTGTCACCATTAAGATATGATGTTTGTCATTTTAAATTGTTGCATGGTTAAATATGCCAATAGCTTATTTCTAGTGTTCCACCAAGTTTCTAGGACACGAAAGCAAGGAAACACGCATTGGAGGTGTAGAGACACCCCAAAATTTTGGGGTATTTTGGGGAACAGGGGGGCATGGGGCGTAAGGGTCTCTAAAATTATAAAAAAATAGAACAATTTTATAAATTATGAACCCCAACATATAAAATCTTATGTTCTCGAAGAGTTTAGTGTAATGTAAATGTAATTGTTATAGCCAAGCATATCATATCGATGTTTGTTTCTTTTTATTTGTTTCTATTTCGATTTCTAATGACCGTTTAGTGTAAAAAAATAAAATTTAAGATGGACCATTTTTGTTTTTAAGTAAAAAAAATTTAAAATTTGAGGGTGGTGGGGGCCTGTGGGAGCCCCCCATTTTAAGGAGGGGACGTGTGGGAGCCCCCCAAACCGAGAAACTCCTAGACCTGCGTTTCCCCAAGTTTCGCAGAATGGGGGGCGCTGGGAAACGTTTCCCATGGAACCTCCCAGCCCCCGAGGTGTGGGAAGCACAGGGGGCACGCCCCCAACCCTGGGAGATGCATTCCCGTGGAATAGTACTTATTTCCCAATCTTGCAATACATATCTAGCTTCTTAAAAAGGCTCGAGAAAAATATTCACACTAAACAACCAATAGTTAACATGTCAATAGTTTCCATTCTTGCAATTCATATCTAGCTTCGTAAAAGCCTTGGTATATCAAAATAAATAGCCAACATGGGCATGGTCTTTTATTGTTGAATTGAATTTTTATCAATGTTCCACTGGAAAACATCCCCCCAGGGACAAGGGCACACTCCCCTCGTTTCCATGCCATAAAGGCTTGGGAACTCCTTGGGAAACATTTCCCCTTTTCTCGAAAACTCAAGGAAACACACAAGGAATGTGCCGAAGAGGTGGGGTACATTTGGCCACCCATACGCACCCACATGATTTTCAATTTTTTTTCATAACTTAAAAAACAAAACAAAAAAGGAATGGTTTGGTTGGAGTGCCATTGGTCACTCATGAGAGTGATTTTAACTCAGATAGTGATACACCCATTGATTGTCATGATGACTTCACGCAGTGGATGCATGGAGAGGACCAGTGGACTATCTCCTATGTTTTTTTAATACTTTCAACTTTCTTTTCACTACTTTTCTTTCCAATGTTCATTTTCCATTGTTAGTTTGCAAACTAACATGTGACTCTAGAAGTAAATACCTCAGACCAAGTCTCTCTCGTCACTCTTGACTCTTTAAATTTGAAGGTGTTTTAAACTTTATGTCACATGTCTATGTTTCGGTTTTATGATTTTAAATTTTAAATTTTCATCTATTGTTTATTTTATAATTCAAATTTGTAATGTGAGATGTGCATGTATTATAAATTAGAATTTGCTAATGTGAAATTCAAATACTCAAATGATTAATGATTCATAAATCACTAATGAATTGAAAACCGTGTCTAATATGATGGATTTACTATTTTGTAATTATCATTTACTTTTAAGTTTTAGTATGTAAATGGTGATAGGATGAGGAATTTATATGTTAATATGTTAAGATTTATATAAATCATATATTTTTAATAATTTTAAAGACCTATTTTGTATTTATCATTTACTTTTAAGTTTTAGTATGTAAATGGTGATGTGAGGAGGACTTTATATTTTAATATGTTAAGATTTATATAAATTATATATTTTTAATAATTTTGAAGAGATCAACAGCCCCCTATCACCTGAATTTTCTTGAATTTGGGGGTGGTCTCCAAACATCCCAATGTGCGTTTCACCGCGGCTCCCACCCTCCCAAAAACTTGGTGGAACATTGCTTTTTATAGATAAAAGGTGTTCATTGTATAACACAATATTCATCAAGCTCAAATGAATTTACACTATATTGTTTTGTTCTCACCAAACTTCTAATTTGGTTAAAAAAATTATGCACAAACTTGAATTGTGTTATGTTCGACAGTCCCATTGACAACATTTTGGTTGCTCATGGCTAAGAGACGTGTGGGGAGGGTAGAGCGGCAAACCTAACCTCTGTCAAGCCAACAACGGTTCTTACTCCTCATGGTGAAAGGGCTGTGTAGCTTAGTGGTAGAGCATTCGGTTGGCCAGGGAACCCAATTCCAAGAATGTCCAGGATTCAACACACTTGCCATGGTCAGCCTCCAGTACAAAACTTTGTAAATTGACCAAATAAAAGGCCCTGTCATTTTTTTGTTTTCTTGTTGATTCCAGGGTTTTTCTGGGTTAAAAACAAAAAATATTTCAAGCATCCCGTCCGTGAGAGTTTTTAAAAAGACACAAAGTAGCCAACACTCACTCAAGCTACAACAGGGGATTTGAGACTCAACCTTTGCAGTTATTTCTACGTAACAAATGACTTGGCAGAACTTTCGACGAGGGTAGCCAAAAACGAGTAAAAAGCATTGGCACGAGGAAAATACATCAAAAGACCCCGCTTCTTCACAAAGAGGAAGAAACACAAATTCTAAAGGCTAGATTTCTAAACAGAACACTGTACACAAATCAAAACTACGAGAATTTTGGGAAAAAATCATGGACAAACTCTGGCAGATATTTTTTTGTTTATTTTTTTCCAAATGAAAATTTACCTCTAAAGCCTGAACGAGATCATCCTTGGACTGGGGTGGGTGTTCAAGCCGCTTCCCGGCTTCAAATATCTTTTGCGCGAGCTCATTTTCGTCCATGCCCGCCATTTTTCCCCAAAACCCTAGGGTTGCAGGCTGCGTTACAGGTCTAGGGTTCGAATCCAACTACCAGCAACTGTACCAGTACTCTTCTTCTCTCCTCATTGAAAGCTCACCCGAGCCCTCGCATTTCACGACTCCCTGTTGCGGCTTCAAAGAGATTTTGCGCGAGCTCATTTTCGTCCATGCCCACCATTTTTCCCCAAAACCCTAGGGTTGCAAGCTGCGTTACAGGTCTAGGGTTTGAATCCAACTACCAGCAACTGTACCAGTACTCTTCTTCTCTCCTCATTGAAAGCTCACCCGAGCCCTCGCAGTTCACGACTCCCTGTTGAAGTATGAGTGGACGGTGCTTAACCCTGGTTCAGTTAAACCTCCGAGCTAAAGGCACGTAGAGACGCCGAGGGTTTAACCATGGGTCAAATGAGGGCTCCTGCTTTACATTTATCTGCCTTTTTTGTTATTTTTCGTTTTAGTATATTTGTTTTCTGGAATAATCGACAAGCGCTGTCTGATTTTTATAATCTCCTCCGTTACTTTCTCATGCCTTGGAATTATATACCCCACGAAAATTTCACTGGGTAAATTCAAGCATTTTTAATGGCTTCTACAGATCCGACCGGATTCCACACTCTCAAATGAATTGTGGCTTTGGAGTATTTGGATTCCGTGCTTATGTTTGTAATTTCCGGGGACTTAGTTTTGGCGCTAAGGCCCTTAGGGTTTATGCAAGGTTTTGTGGTTAGTATTCCCCTTTTGGTTTCGGGGGTGGAGATTTTCGCAGGTCGTGACTTTTGGATTTGCTTTTGTGTTTTTATATTTTATGTATATCGTAATTCTTTAGTTGACCAACTATGCATGAAAGATGATTTTCGTTTTTTTTTTCAAAAAAATAGGTGAACTCCTTTTTACATAGCCAAGCCAGTTTGGGTGAAAATTGAATTTGAATGAGTAATTTGTTTTTTAACAAGTTTTGCTTAATTTGATAAATGTTTATGAAGTTGTTTTTTATTTTTATTTTAATTATTTTATTGTTAAATGGATGAAAATTATTTTAGATTTATTGAATTATAAATATCAAAAGTTAATCCTACACAGTCTAATAATATTACGTAGATTTTTTTCTTCCATGTAAAAATTATTATAGAATTATAAATAATAAATGTTAATAGTGTATAATCTAATATAGTTTATTATGTAGATTTTGATTTCTAGATTTAACTATGTGTAGGTTTACTTTTTCAATGAACGCTTCATCTATTTTTAGGATTCATAAAAGCTAAGCTTAAACGTCCATCCAAAATGTCTGACTTGAGGATGAGACAAGTGTAGTCTCATAGATTGCTATGATAGTCATTGAAAATTCAAATAACTAGCTAATGAATGGATATGGCCGATGAATGAATAACCAACAGTTCAAGGCATATAACTAAAAGAATGTGAGTTATCGATACCTAACTACATGTTATCCATTTATTAACTGTAACTGACAGTTAATAAATGGATAACATCTATTTTTTTGTTAGTTAGGGTTTAATTGATGGTATTAAGATTGTGTATGATCTTTCATCCTTGTCGCAATTAAATCTAGCTTTTTTGAATTATGTTTGGTCTAGTTGGGCCTAGTTGGTTGTCAACTTAGGCATAAGGATTACAAAGAAGATTTCAATAGATACCCAGTAGCCTAATAATTGTACCAATGTTCATGGTTGTAAAAAAGATAACTTTGGTAACAAGAATGGTACCACTAAAGGTGTCAATAGAGTTTATCCTGAAGGTGTACTACACGGTACTATTGAACCTAATGAAATCACTATTGACACCTTTGTCTTTAAATATGACATACTATAATATGTTTCAATAATAAACCCTTTTGGATTATTTTTATGGGAATTCCCCCCCCTGAACTTCTGATTGTGGGATAGGTCAAATAGGTTTGGAAACCATATAACTATATATCCACATTCACATCTTAACTAGAGGATATTTTTATTGTAGATTATAAAATTTGGTCTTAATATTGGTATATTTCAAATTATGTGATATCATATAATCACATCATCATCAACGTCCTCATCATTTCCATCATCATTATCACCATATTCATTCATCTCATTGTCATCATCATTTTCATTGTCATCATTGTCATTGTTATCGTCATCATCATTGTCCTCATTATCGTCATCATTTTCATCATTATCATTATATAAGTACATCATTGTCAATGGCATCATCATCATCGTTGTTCATCATTATTTTCATCATTGCTATTGGGTATGTGTTATATTCTTTGCATAAATCCTATGCCAAATTGGATATTCTGGTATAATTTTTGCCCATTGTTTTCAATCCATTGTAATATAATTCTAGTAAAGGGATTAGGGTTGTAATAATAATGATCATCATCATCATCATCATCATTTTCATCATCATCGTCATCATCATTGCCATCACCATTGTCATTCATGTCATTCGCATTGTCAGTGTAATCATCATCAACATTCTCCATGACATTACTAACATTGCCCCCTTTCCCTTATGGTCTTAATAATGGTCATCATTGACATCATCATTGTTGTCAGCATTGTCATAATCATAATTGTCATTCATATCATTCTCACTGTCATTGTCATATTCGTCATCATAGTCATTATCGTCATCGTTATCATCGCCAACCCTTTTCCATGAGGCATGCATGGCACCATGCAATAGAATTGGTGTTTTCGTATTAAGAACCTAGAATGTTGAAGTGAATTTATTGATTGACATTCAAATACTTTCAGCATGAAATAATTGTAATTTAAATAGTATGCCTACATATTGTGAGTGTGTGAGATAATGAACCTAGGCTTACATCTATTTATATGAGTGTGTGTAGGAAATGAACCTAAGCATCAGATATGACCAAATAGTTGACCAATAGTTGAACCTACATTCCATGTTAAATAGTTGACCAATTAAAGGCACCGTCGCTTAAGCGATGCTTACTAACGCGCCATCACTTAACCGACGGTTATGAGAATAGCCGTCGCTTCACCGACGCTTGTGGCCACATTTACAAAAAAAAAAATGTATCCTTGTGATTTTTGGTAAGTTTAAAAAGAGAAATCCACACGCCGTCATATTTTTCCGTCGAATTTTGGATCGAAATGTAGTAGTGAGCTTTTCCATGTGAATGTGGAATGGAAAATATAAAATCAAATGCCAAAAATTTAAAATACAATTACACATGTTTACATAGCTAAACATAGCTCTAACCTCCACACTAATATATCTTTAGTCTATTAAATGGATATGGGAAAAATGAATCTAGGTTTTGAAGACTAAGAATGGTTCTTAGTCTCTAAATAACATAAGAAAGGTACACAAATTCCTTTATGCACTACACAAGTCTTCTCATAATCAAGGGCTATGTAAAATGGCATGGAGTCACACCTCTACAGGGGTTTTTGACACATGAGTTGGATATGGATGCCATTATAATGTCTAAGCAACATGGATGGGTCATTGATACTTGACAATCATCGTTGAATGAAAAAAAGTGCATTATGATGTTTTTGAAATTTTGAGGATCCCTCCCTTTATAACTGGTTTTTGGACTTCGGAGTTGATATACGTGCAATGAGTAGGTTCTATGCAATGGAAATGGTTGTTGAGGAATAAATGTGGTAAGTAGGGAAACACTATCTTTCCTCTCTATTTGAACCTTTTTTATATTAGTAATTATGAATGAAACCTATAAACCATGACACAATCCCTCTTTAGGGTGTCTTTGGCATTTGATTTGAATTCATCTTCCATTATGATATTTTGGGCAATTTGGATGGGTCTTGAGTCCTTGAACATACCAGGGGAAGAAAAAAAGAGCCTCGATCCCCGACCCTTACTTCCTAGGATTCCGTGGAAAAATCCTCAAACCACCACATATGAACTATGCATGGTATTACTAACCTAAAAAATTAGTACATGGGAACCACTACTAGGTTAGTTGTGAACCAAGAATATGTATGAAGGTCTAATGAGGATCATGGGAGTGTAAAAGGGCATTAAATGAATCTTACTTCTCTCAATCACCATGAAATACACTTATACCTATAAACCATATCTTTTTTGGGGGGATCTATACAACTTAATTTTTTTTAAAGAGACATTATGATTTCTTTTCTGTAGTTGATGGTTATTTGGGTGTAAATAGTGCTCAAAGAAGGATATCAAGGGCCTTAGGCATTTAAAAACATTTCTCAAGCTCAAGCATCATGAAATTTGCACTAAAATGCCACATAGGACCTCTATATGTTGTCTTTACCCTCTAACTAGGATATGAGCTTCATTAATTTGTTTGAGCTAGAAAAGATGGATCTAGGGTATTAAACAATGGAAAAAAGGAAAAACAAGGACCTTACATAAGAAATGAACCTTATAACCCTAAGAAATACTAAAGAAAGACAAAAACTATGAAACACACACTCCTAGTGGGTTCTTTCACTTCCGAGTATGATCCAAAATGGATCAATACATATTTTTTCATTTATTTTAGTTATTTTTGGATCGAAAGATTGGGTGAATTGATTCGA